>CAUYPK010032122.1:0-11452 GCA_963574355.1 Loris lydekkerianus | reverse complement strand
AAATAAACAAAGAAGAAAAGAACCTCTAGCTTCAACAAATTAATTTACGCATTCATCAATCAAATAGGGACTGTATGTGCCAGGTACTCAGCTACACACTGAGTGAGCAAAAAGACACAGGTCTGGTCTGGTTTTAGGTTGTGGTGAACCATAAAGGCATTAACTGAGTAACACAAAGAGATATATGCAACTGTGACAGCATGAGAGAGAGTCACAAGATACAAAAAGGACATATAAACAGGAACTTTGGTCTAAGGCAGTAGTTTTCCACTGGTGTGCCATGAGAGGATCTTAGGTGTGCTGTGAAAATTTTTAAAGATCATTAATTAAATGATTTTCAAAAGAATTTCAAAGCACAGTAAATATGCTCTTTTTTTAGATTAACATAATTTAAGTGTGTCCTGGAAGTTTAACTGTAGGTTTAAGTGCGCCATGAGGTAGCAAAGGTTGAAAAACACAGGTCTAAGGAGTCTCTGACTGGTGGAGATAAAGTGACTGTGTGGCCCAGTGACTATTAGAAACCTAAGTGCCGACAGTAGGTGTGCACAGGCTCTGTGTAGACACCAAGCAGTCAGTGAAGAACTGAGCAGGAGGGGCCAGGGACTCTTCCCAGTAAAGGTGCATTAGGGTTTAACCTAGGAAGGGTTAACAAGGACACATTATTATGACAGAAAAGGATCGGCAAGAAAATGGGGAGTGTGGGGGGAAGCAGCATATTTCACACCGGGGCACCATGTGGACAAGAGAAACAGATATTGGGTAGAAATTCAAGAAAAGGAATGCCCTCCTCAAGGCAAAATAAAAGGTGGCTGTCTCAAGGAACAAATGGAAGTACAAACGTACACGGGGGCCACAGTCCACAAAGCCTTGTATGCCAGGCCACCAGACTGAGACCCACACCTGCACAGCCGACCCAGAGACAATGGAGTCACCGCAGGCTGTGAGCAGGAGTGCGACATAATCTAACTACATCCCAGAAAACTCACTCAGAAAGCAGGTGTGCAAAATAGATGTATGGAAGACGGGTGGTCAAGAGACCAACCAGCTAGCACTTCAAGAACAAAGGATAACTCAAGCTGTGGACTTATCTCAGGTTTCCTAGCACACGTCAGCATTAAAAAGTGTGTTAAATAAACCAATTAACAAATGAATAGGAAGTAATGTTAGCGCACTGGAGGAGGGCAAAAACATGGAGAACCATAAATGGCAAGCCAAGCAAAAAGTTTATGACTTGATGCTGTAGAAAAGAGAGTCACCACCAAGTTTTCCATGGCAGGAGTGACCTAATGTGAACTCTGTTTAAGGGACTTACCATGTTATAGTATATCTGATAGAATAGATAAATAATGGAATTACAAATGACTTAGGAAGCTTTTATAGCAAGGTATCGGAAGTAATTTAGATATGAGATAAAAATATTTTCCCTACTAAGGGATATCAACATGAATACAGACCAAAAAAATACATATGATTAGAAAAGACATTTTCAAAGAAAGTAGATGAAGTTAGTGGAAAGGCTATCTCGGGGATCAGCAAATTTTTCTATAAAAGCCCAGATAGTAATTGTTTTGGGCTCTGTAGGCCATGAGGTCTCTGACAAAGCAAATGAGCATGGCTATGTTCCAGGAAGACTTTCTGTACACAGAACAGAACAGGCATGGGGGGGGGCTAGCCTGGCCCACAGACTTTAGTTTGCTGACTCCTGGACTAGATATAGTGAGAAGGGAGCATGAATCGGTCACTACTATGTTCAACTACAAGGGGGAAAAAAAGCCTAAAATAGTAGGGCAAGACAGAAGTAGTTCTCTCTCATCCCAAACAACGCCCAGAGATACAATAATGGGTCTATGACAGCTCCACAACTCGGCCGAGTCCAGCCTCCTTCCATACCACTTCACCCATGGCTTCCAGCATTTGGTTCCAGATAGTAACCTGAGTTCCAGCCATCAAATTAGCTTTCCAGCAAGGAGAAAAGCATGGGCCATGTCGTCTCACTTTAAGGACAAATCTGTAACTCACAAAACCTTTCTTCCAGGCTCGCTGTCTCCTGCCCTGTGAAAGTCTTAAGAGGATCACACTTGTTTCAAAGTGAATAGCTCAGTATCTTGAACTTTTATCATTCATTTTTCCTAAACCAAAAAAATATTTTTATACAACTGATTGTTGGCCTGTATAAAATTTCTTACTGGCTGAGAGCTACTCAATAAACTGTTTTCCTTCTGTCTGTAGTAATAAAACTATACAACACTATAAACATTTTCCATGTTTAACTCCAAGATATTTGGTTTTCTGGCTAGAAACAGTAGAACTTTTGTTTTTAAAATTAAAGCAGACCCTTAAACCTAATTTGCCTCAGAATGCCAAACATTTTCTCTCTTCTGTTATGTTCTAACATTACTATCACCTATTCCAAAAACATGTGGCTATATAAAAAACTGACCATACTACCTCTGGGCTATCTCTGAAAAGGGTTCGTTGACATAAGAATAGGAAAAACAATGTCTAAAGATAAAGATCTCTGAAAGAATCTAGTATACAGGAGATTTTCTTTTCTTTTTTTTTTTTTGAGACATAGTCTCACTATGTCGCCCTGGGTAGAATGCTATGGCATCACAGTTCACAGCAACCCCCAACTCTTGGGCTTAAGCAGTTCATTTGCCTCAGCCTCCCAAGTAGCTGGAACTACAGGTGCCCGCCACAATACCTGGCTATTTTTGGCTGCAGTTGTCATTGTTGTTTGGCAGGCAGGGGCTGGATTCAAACTTGCCAGCTCCAGTGTAAGCCGTCGAGCCTATTTAGGAGATTTATGCTGTGAAATCATACCTACGGCTAACAAGTCTTAGTGCTGCAGCTATAAAGAGGGGGTATTTCACTTAGAACAGTAATACATGTTATTTCCTTTGATTGAGATATAATTTTACTTTCCTTAAAAGATGACTTAGGACCAAAGCTACCACCTTAATAACACAAAGATTTGCTAAGCTGTTGGCCCTTCATATTAGCAAAAAGGGGTAAAATTTTAGTAACTCAGACAGTTCTAATGAGTTAAATAAGGTTGGATCATGCAGTAATTCAGTGTGTTGACAGTAGTTCTCAATTTCAATGATATTTCAAAAGCTTTTACGCTTTTACTTTTGACAGTAAAAACATGCAGCCAATTAATGTTCAAATCTTTGAAAACTAATTTTTAATTAGTTTTATTGACCTTTTAATTTTTTACTTTTAAGGGGATTTCAAAAATAATAAATAATGCGCAAAACTTTCCCAAGTTGCAACTAAAATCATACTCTCTACTCTAGATTTTATTTCAGATAGATCTCAACTCAAGTAATATTTTTATTACCTGACATTTTAATCAAAGATCAAAAACTTCACTGGCCCAAGAATTTCCAAAGCTCTGTGAAGTAAATTAACTTTATGAAATGGAACCCAAGTACTATTTTGTAATGAAATTTTATATTACATTTCAAGAAAGAATGCTGTCCTTATAAAGATAGCCAATGTGGCTCAGACAATAATAATGGTAAAAATATTTAAAAGAAATGTGAGAAGTAAGAAATATTTTAATAACCCAAAGCAATGTCCAACTTTTAGGAGTCTGTGAAATGCTTAGTAACTCCCCAAACATTTGCAATGAGTCCATCCTCACTGGGTCTGAGAAGGGTCCTCACACTTTACAATCTGATGCAGAGGCAACATGGGGGGATTCACTTGAACGCACTGTCTCAGGATGTTTCATGCATCTTATGAGACTACTAATGCCTCTTAGATTACTAACAAAATCAATTCAAATACTTTGAAAAAGGTATTTATTTACATGAGTAACTCGTGAATATAAACTTGTTACATTAAAATATACAAAAATTTATAGAGTAAAAAAGGTATATGATGTTCCTAAAATTCACGTCACTGCCCACTTCAGTAATCTTTAACATGAGATCTCTATCACTAGGAACACACGGTGAAGACACCTCGGCCTGGTTTACCCTATCCTATAGGCACCGAACCTCTCCAGACTGCCCAAATGGAAGCTCTTTTTCAGCCACATGAGTTTTCCGTGGGTTTTCAACCATACCACACTCATTCCAAAGTCAAGATTTTAAATACTGTTTATAACTCCTAACCTACAATCACTGTACTTAAACTCGTACTACCATCCTCATCGCTCAGTTGAACCCCTAGTGTTTTCACATGTGTTCTGACCACTCTAGCCTGGACCCAAGACTTTGTATTTCCTAATACAGAGACATATGCTACCTACACTACTCATTCTGACACCAGACACTACCTGAACATCCTTATAATAAGTGATCCACATGTCTGAATATGTGGCAATAGTATGTTAACTATCTTATATTCATAATTTATTCCTCGACACAGCTCTGTGTGGAAGGTATTCTTATTATCAGAGAAAAACAGAAGGAAATAAATCAATTTTCTCCATGTTTCACAGATATACACTACAGCCTATGTCTGTTTTCCTCCAAAGATCATATTAAACGCCATGTGGTAAGGACCATACGTGAATGATCCAAACAGAAAACTATTATTACTAGAATTGTACTGCCTTTTCAGGAGAATGCTGAGGGATGATGGAATAAAAATTAAAAACTTTTTGCTTTTCCTTATATTCCATGTATTTTCAAAAACATATATAGAAGTCAGGTTCTAAAATTAATAATAGCCTATTTAAAAAAGTAGTTTTTGGAAATGGTCAGAATGACACATAATATTCATCTTGGTTCCACTTAAATTATGCCTCTTGCTTCATATCAAACATAAGTAGCCTGGGATGGTGGCTCACACATGTAATTCCAACATATTTGGAGGCTGACATGGAAGAATCATTTGAGGCCAGGTGTTCAAGACGGGCCTGGACAACAAGCCCCATCTCTATAAAATATTTTTTTAAAAAATGAGCCAGGTGTGGTAGCATGCACCTGCAACCACACTTCTTGGGAGGCTGAGGCAGGAGCATCACTGGAGCCGGGAGTTCAAGTCTCAGTGAGATACAGTGATGCCTCTGAACTCTAGCCCAGGAAACAGGCTGAGACTCTGTCTCTTAAAAAAAAAAAAAAAAAAAAAAAAATTAACTTACCATATTTTACTTATCCAAAAATCTTCATTTTAAAAATATTTTAACATCGTTGAAAAAGAAACATCTTATAATCAGTAATGTTTATCATCACCATAGTAACTGGAATGTATCTTCCATCTTATATTCACTACCTAAAGTTATACAACACCTCCTAGACTTAAGTAAAAAATAAATGGTCACAAGATCATCTATGATGCACCCTTGCAATGCGCTAAACAATGGAAAGGTAGGGCAGTCCAAGAAAAATGTTCCCCAACTAAACTTGCACTGCACACCACCAGGGTAGTAACAAAGAAAAGAAGGAAAAAGAGCAAATGAAATAGCAAACTTAGTGAGACAAATTCTAGAGTTCATTTTAAAGATTCCTAAGTCTTATAAGAAAAAAAAAAAGAGAGAGACAAAAAGGAAGAGCCACAAAGAAGTCTTACACACATTCTCCCACATGCATGTCGCAAAAGGAAAAGAACACCAAACAGGAGGCAGACTCTGTGTACACAGTGTGTCCATAAAGTGGGAAGCAGTCTCACACTTTATAGTCACACCTCATATACCGCCATGGAGGCAGGCCTCCGAGGTGAGGCATCAAGTTTCATAGCCTTGCTCAAATACAGGATTGTTAACACTAATCCACAGCAAGATCTGTGAATGAAAAGAGAGATGAATTGGGGACTACTACAGCCCCAATTAGAGGACTCACAACACCTACCTTCTTCCTTATCTGTTAGTTTGGCAAATGAATAAACCAAAAGCAATCATCAAATGCTGTGCGTGTCAACACAGTAACCCATAATTTAAAAGGCTATTTTATCAACTTTCATCATAATAAAGGCTATGTTCATCTTTAGCTACCTCTTAAATAGATCCTATTTCTTAAATAGTTTCTATTTGTGTTAGAAATCAGTGATTTTCTTTGATGTCACAAGGAATACAGCCTAAAGCTCATCAGAAAAAGATGTGGTTATAAAAAAAAACACACTGAAACTGAGACAGCCTCTTTGAAGATTAAAAAAAGATAGATTATTTTAAATTATTTTTTGCCTTTAAACAACATAATAAAAATCAAAGTCTATTTCCACCAAAGGGCTGCCAAAAATACAACTGAAGAGTTTTGCCAATGATCCACAATTTATGTTATAAATTTTGACAGAGTGTGCTAAGTCTATCAAAGTTGTTAAAAAGCAAACTCTGGTATGTTACTGTCACCCAAACAGCTAGAAATTAAATACAGAACTCTCTGGAGATGAGCTTTACCAGTTGTTTTTAATCACCAAATAAGAAACCATTAAAATCTGGTGTGCTGACCTAAGTTACAAAAGAAGGTTAAAATAAACTACACCACATTCCAAAACATGAAAGCCTTTTATCTTTTGTGTTATTGTTAATAATTATATTATGTCTTTATGTGGAGGGTCTTATCATAAAAACAATGTTTCATTAAAAAATGAACATGTGAACCTAAAACTCTCTTTAAAAGTCCTTAAATATAAAAAAAAAAAAAAAAGAAAGAAAACAAGGCATGACTAGTTAAAAATATATAATGGAATACAATTTCAAAATGTTGAATACTGAGGAAATGCAAAGGGTTTTATTTTACTGTGAGAAAGGCTGATGGCCCTTAGTTCATCTCCCTTCTGACCCCCATGTGCTGTGTGAGAGCAAAAGCCATCAAATGTTCCTGGAAAACGCAGCACACAAAACACCGTTTCTATAAGCAGGACCCCCCGGGCAACTAAAGCAACACCAAAAATACATTACTGGGACCTAACTAAACTAAAAAGCTTCTGCACAGCCAATAACACAGTAAGTAAAGCAAGCAGACAGCCCTCAGAATGGGAAAAGATATTTACAGGTTACGCTTTTGACAAAGGTTTGATACCAGAATCCACAGAAAACTCAAGCTTATTAGTAAGAAAAGAACAAGTGATCCCATTTCATTGTGGGCAAGGGACTTGAACAGAAGCTTCTCTGAAGAAGACAGGTGCATGGCCTACAGACACATGAAAAATGCTCATCATCTTTAATCATCAGAGAAATGCAAAAGGCAAATCAAAACCACTTTGAGGTATCATCTAACTCCCATAAGAGTGGCTCACATAACAAAATCCCAAAACTACATTTGTTGGTTTGTGGAGAAAAGGGAACACTTCTGCATTGCTGGTGGGAGTGCAAGCTAATACGTTCCTTTTGGAAAGAAGTATGGAGAATACTCAGGGATCTAAAAGTAGATCTGCCAATTGATCCTGTAATTCCTCTACTAGGTGTATATCCCAAAGACCAAAAATCACTTTATAAACATATTTGCACCAGATTGTTCACTGCAGCTCAATTCATAATAGCCAAGTCATGGAAAAAGCCCAAGTGCCCATCAACCCATGAATGGATTAACAAATTGTGGTATATGTATACCATGGAATATTATGCAGCCTTAAAAAAAGACAGACTTTACCTCTTTTACATTTACATGGATGGAGCTGGAACATATTCTTAAGGGAAGAAAAAATATCCAATGTACTCAGTACTATTATGAAACCAATTTACAATCACTCACACTTTCATATGAACAGTAGGTCTCAACTATGGCCCAAGATGAAGGAGGAAGGAGGGGGGGACAGATGGGGAGGGGAGAGGTCAGATCAAGGGAAGGTGAATGGTGGGATCACACCTATGGTGCAGAATGCAAGGGTACATGTCAGATCTATTAGTACAGAGTGTAAATGTCTTAACACAATAATTAAGTAAATGAAATGAGGTGTATATTAACCAGTGTGATGTAAGTGTTCCTAATCCTATATGAAATCAGGACATCATACCCCATAAATGCATTAATGTATACATGATCAATGTGTTTATGATTCAATTTAAAAAATAAAATTAAAAAAAAAAAAAAAAAAAAAAAAATGTTTCAAAGAGGTGAACCCGGCAAGAACACAAGGGCAAACTGTAAAGAGAGGTAGGTCCCCTTTCTCAAAGACAAAGAAAATTAAAGAGAAACAAATTCTGGAAATAGAAAAATCCTTACAAATACATTAAGCCTAGAATGAGAAAGCAAAGAACACTAATAAAGGTGCCATGAGAACAGGCAGGAAGGATCGTTTTCCAGCCCACTTGAAATCTACTTTACACAACATGGCTTCATTTTTGAATTCGCGTTTTATATTGGAAATTCTGTAAATTCCTGGAATAACATTCAGAAAAAATATGAAAAAAATGAATTACAAAGCAAAATATAATCCACTGTCTTTATTAAACATACACTTGAACTATATTCCCCTCAGATTACTAGGAAAAACTCAAGTGGGAATATATAACGTACAGAAGCTTTCACTGACTTTGTGAAACATGTATATGACATGCTCCTTCACACTCTCATAATCTAGGTTGGGAAACATTTTCTTTGAGGAAAAGGCTCAGTGTTAAGTCAGATACTTATTTCTGAGGTCATTTGACCCTCCATCAAATAGGAATTCACCCATCCATCTACAGATGAGAAAACTGGGTCCTAATTAAGAAATTTACATGAGAAGCTTGGTAAAGGTACACCAATCTGTAAGCCTCTTGGAAACAGGATTCTATATCCAAAACTGCCTTTCTTCGTTCTGAACCACTCTGTTTCCTAACCTCTCAGTATTAGTCCATCCAGTAGGAATTCCATAAATATGAATGAAGTGTGTTTACCCTTGTGAGCTCTGGGACATTATGAAAACCAAAAGCCTGTGGCAAGTGTCCTGTCTCCATCACCTACTAGTAAAAGCTGAATGAGCTTCAGCTGCCGCTACCTTATTGTAAAAATATGTTCCATAAAGGGAATCCCAACTAAAATTTTAATAGCAACGAAGACAGGAATGTAATGGCAAACATTAAAATCCAAGTCTGAATGAGATTGTTTGCTCCTCTTAAGACTTCTGGAAAAGAAATGTAGCCTGTTCCAAATACACACAGCAAGAATTAGGAACCAAAAAAAAAAAAAAAAACCCGCTGCAAAAGTGATACCAAGTAGTCTGTGGCTCACTCTTCTATACTTCATTCTAAAACCAAATATTTTTATTTTAAAACTTAATATAGTTTTGATTTTTTTGAAAAAAATTAAAGTTGACTTTAAATGCTAATAATTAAGAGGACTATATTAAATGAGTAAGAGAGATAATTAACACATCTTTCTTTTCTGTCCATGAAAAGGTCCTAAAGTAGCCATCCTTTCTTCACCAGATTCAAAATAACCTACCTCAATTATTCCACATGTAGATAGCAGCTCAATAAGATTAAATTATTTTCTCTAAGGAAGTAAGATATTTGTGGCTAGCACCCGGTAGACACATAATTAACATTGCTGAATGAATTAAACACGTGAACAACTTTTCATTCCCCACTAAATTAGAAATGTAAATCCATCCTTGGATGGAAAGGCTAGTCTCTTAACTAGCTTCACCTTCTATTCTTTTTCAGAATACATTTATCGACAAATTGTTTAATTCATACATCTCAGAAAATAAAGGTATGTGAAATTGCCCATTTGATGGCCTATCCTTTTGCCTACCCTCAATCACAGCTGTCAGCAGACACTAATAAACTGCTTAACAACTTTCACTGCTCACTAACTAGAACGTGGCATCCACATTCCTTAGCAAGGGATGCTTCACACAGCCCCCGCCTCCTGCCCCATCTCCCCATCTTTACATCTCTATGCAAGCCCAGGCAGAGACTGTGATTGAGCAAATCTAGGGTGAAACCTAAACATCTGTAGTTTAAAACCTGAAAGAAAAAGGAGAAAACACTCAGGAGATGGTTATGCAGCCTGGATTCCAGAATAACAATCTCCAATTTACAAATGACGGAACTGAAACTCAGAGACTTACAGAAGTTGCCCAAGGTTGTACCGTCAGAAAAGGACCTCAGATCTCAGATTATATGAATTAAAAAAAAAAAAAAACCCGAGCTCCTCAATACTTCACCTTTATGTTCCTTCCTTTTTTGTTTTAGCATCTACCTAAATGAGGAAGATTAGACATCTCAAAAGTCTGACTTATTCCTTTGGGTTCAGGTAGAAATATTAGTTTTATACTTGACTTTGACATATTTGGTTTGGAAACCTAAGAATTTCTGATCACAGCCCCGGGGAATTGTGAGTGGCACCATGCTCTTTCTCTCCAGCATGATCATAGCTTTTCTTCTATCTTCCTCATTTCATGTTTCTCAAAGAAACTAGAAAATTCCAGAAGGTCAAACTGAGTGATTCTGGTGGTGTTTATCATCTGGTATGGACAAAGGCACTTCAGGAGAGTTAGAAATGTAAACACAAAACTAAAGTTAGAGAAATGTGAGGACTTGACCATGAAACAGGCTATGACTAGGAGGAGACTAAGAGCATGGGTTTGGAGTCAGGTGCCCTGAGGGAACATCTCATCTCTACCCAGTTGAGTGAGTGTCTCTGGAATGTTACTTGTTCCTGTATGTAAAATGTTTATCTCACAGGATTATGAGAATTTAATCAATTAGCATATGCAAAGTGCTTAACACAATGACAGTCAAGAAATTGCAGCTAGTGGTGACAGTAGTGAGGATAAGGAGCCTGGGTGGCAGCAGTGATGGTAAGCAGTATAGGTAGCAATCAAAGAAGCAGGCATCTGGGAAGAATTGTGACTATTTTTCAAGATGGGCTATTCCAGATCAATATTCCTAACCAATCTCGCACAACTCAATCCTTCACTTTCTCTCCTTCCTAGCTACCTTTACTACAAGGTAAGTACACATAAATGATGAAGCCAATTTAATAATTATACCTGAAATTTTCATGACTAAAACATATCACTTCTTTTTTTTTTTCTTTTTTTTTTTAATTTGTTTATTATTAAATCATAGCTGTGTACATTAATGCAATCATGGGGCATCATACACTGGTTTTATATACCATTGACATATTTTCATCACACTGGTTAACATAGCCTGCCTCACATTTCCTTAGTTATTGTGTTAAGACATTTATATTCTACATTTAGTAAGTTTTGCATGTACCCTTGTAAGATGCACCGTATGTCCCACCAATTACCCTCCCTCCGCCTATCCTCCCCCCCCCCTTTCTCCATATTCTTAGGTTATAATTGGGTTATAGCTTTCATATGTAAGCTATAAATTAGTTTCATAGTAGGGCTGAGTACTTTGGATACTTTTTCCTCCATTTTTGAGATACTTTACTAAGAAGAATATGTTCCAGCTCCATCCATGTAAACATGAAAGAGGTAAAGTCTCCATCTTTCTTTAAGGCTGCATAATATTCCATGGTGTACATACACCACAATTTATTAATCCATTTGTGGAGCGATGGGCACTTGGGATTTTTCCACGACTTAGCAATTATAA
>CAUYPK010032118.1:0-11714 GCA_963574355.1 Loris lydekkerianus | reverse complement strand
TCAGGAATGGAAGAAAAAGTCTCCAATGTACTCAGCCCTACTATGAAGCTAAACTATAGCTTTCCCATGAAGGCTATAACCCAAGTATAGCACAAGACTATGGGGAAAGGACCAAGGAAGGGGAAGGGAGGGGGGAGGTTTTGGTGGAGGGAGGGTAATGGGTGGGGCCACATCTATGGTGCATATTTTTATCTATAATAAAAAAAAAATAACTTGGAAATCAAAACTATCTTAATTGAATGAAGATAACCAGGATTAATTTCTTAATAACATAAAAAACACAAATCTCAATACTAATCCTAGCTTTGAGACACTTATTTGATTTTAATTATGTTAAACCTATGTATGTGCTATAGGAGAATAAACTTAGTATTTTTTATATTTCTCCTATTAGGCATAACAATACCACAGTGTATTTCCTTTTATTATTCAACAAATACTGAATATCTAGTTTGCTAGACACTGTACTTGACAGGGGAAGAGCACTAAATTGAATTCTCGAAGAACTTAAGTTCCAATTAGGAAATAGAAAATAAAAAAGAAATTATTAATATAAACTGCGCAGAGACTCCAAAGTTGGGTTGTCATAAGGTCTCTGAACCAAATAAAATATCAATCTGTCTTAGAAAGTATTGTATGAGCATGAGTCTCAGAGATGGAAATATTTAAAAAGAAGCCCAAATTAAACATATGACAAATAGCATGGGATCCTAAAAAAATAATATATGTTGTGGGAATAGAGTTCTCTGAAATGGGAACATTCTGAGAGTGTTGGCATAAAAGCCAGATGTTCCTCTTGGCTGGAGAGGCAGAAGAGCAGCATGTCAGACTGTCCAGGTTAGGGAGGGCAAAGTGTCTGTTACTGGGATGGGAAGGGAGCTTCTTTTCTATTCCCAGTGTTTTATGCCTGTGGGGAGAGATGTTGACACCCATTGCCCTGTCTGTTCTGGGCCCATGAACCCTAGGGGAGCATAAATAATAGGAATGAACTCTTTTGATCTGCTGCCTTACAGGAAGGTGCTGTGCACAACCTGCTTATGGACATCTCTTTCATTTATTTCTTGGAAACTAGTCTCTCTGCAGTCAGCGTGTATTTTCCATTTCTCTCTTCCAGGTATGAAGGGGAAAATTCTATCCAAGGAGAAGGTGGAGAGCAGTGGGACGCTGTAATGATGGAGAGTGAGCTCAACTATGGATACCAGATTATTCTTAGGTTTTCATTGCATACATGATGAAAACTTATTGCAGGTGTCTTTTTTAAATATTTAGCTTAACCAAAATCATGGTAAGTCTGATAAATTACAAGAAAAGAATTAAAGAATGTACTAAGGATTTAAAAGACCCCAGATGTGAAAAGATAGATCTCTGATCTGGTGACTTCATAATATTAACACCTTGCTAAAGGGTGGAAAGACATTTTCTTTGAAATGAGACTATCCCTATTTCTCCATCATTTGCTTGATGTGTTTTAGCCCCAGCTCTGTCTACCTGGATGGTCAAATATTTTTTTTTTTCATTTATCAGAATTTAGAAAAATAGCTCTCTTTAGAGAAAAAAAATACCAGAAATTCAGGGACAGAAATGCCCTCTTCATGTCATATGACATTTTATCACACTGATTAACCAGATATGAGTTCATTATGTCATGAACAAGACTTAATATAGCTTCCCTATATTCTCATCTTGGATACCATTCTAAGGATGAAGAAGGTGACGATCTTGCCCATCCTTTTTTTTTTTTTTTTTAAAATAGACTCTAAACCCAGTAACATGTTTGGAATATTCACTACATTGTTGCTGAATGAATTAAAATTGTTTCATATTACTGGGAGAAGAAAATTTAGTTTATCATTATCCTTATGGAATAAACATATGACAATATATCCATGGAAATAGTAGCTGTTGTACTGTTTCCTGAACTTTATACTTTAATTATAACTTTTACATGTAATATTAATATTTTACATATTATCAACTTGTGGGTATGTTAATTTTTAACAAACAGCAATTTTCATATAATTTACACCATAAATTTTGGAAGAATGACCCCGTTGGTGCCGTTTGAAGACATTTAACTTGTTGGCAATACAAGAGGTATTTCCAAAATTAGACTTAACCACAATTCCTGTCTAAAAATACAAAAATACAACAGTAATTCAGAAGAATGCAATTATAATACTTTAAGAATAAGAGAAATAAGTTCTTTAGCAATAAAATTAATGTAGACTAAGTTCGAAAGATTATTTTGTAGTAATAAATTCACAATATGTATACCATTCAGTGCTCTCAAATTTAATTTATATATGTTCTCTTTACTTTAAAAATTCATAAAATTTGATTAAAATCAATTTTTAAGATGCCAATCAACTATAACCTTTTTTTATTTCTCTAATTGTTCGCAACGTTTTTATGCTGTTTCCCTCTATATATTTAGACACTTTGATTATTGTATATATATTTAAAAAATAATGTACAATATAATTCATTATTATATTTATTCCCTTTTTCCATCCTCATACTGTACTATAACCTTGTAGAGGCTACTATCACACTCCTACTCCATAATCTCTTCTTTTTCCTAGCTCAGATATTCACAGAATATTAATATAAGCTAAAATAAGTTTGGTAAATTTAATGATCTGTGAAAATAGAATACATAAATGATTAAATAATGGAAGTATTAAGGCTAGTTGAGTGACAACAATAACTAAACATTTATGCAACTCATAAGATTTACAATCAAATTTGTAGTAAAAGAAAAACAAAGTAATTCAATTCCCTATGTGATAGCTATGATTTTGAGCGTATATATACTTATCTCAGATCAAAATATTCAACATAAATCTACCAGGATTTTAATCTTATCACAGTGTTTCAAATGACTTGACAAAGAAAGTTTAGAATGCACTTTTTTACGGTAATTATTTTGGTTCAGGCTCTGAAACTACCCTAATACACATTATATATTTTTTTATCATTCTTTCCTTATCTGTTTCCTATATTTCTTTGGTTGATCCTCTTTGCATACGTTCACTGAGAATTCCCGGGGATTATATAAACAACTACTTTTTTTTCTTTTTTTTTTTTTTTTGAGACAGAGTCTCACTATGTTGCCCTCAGTAGAGTACTGTGGAGTCACAGCTCACAGCAACCTCAAACTCTTGAGCTCAAACAATTCTCTTGCCTTAGCCTCCCAAGTAGCTGGGACTACAGGTACCCCAAATATATAATATTTCTTTATATAATCAGTATACAGTATTACATATCATGAACATGCAGTAAACAAATGAAGCCCACATTCTTAACACCTAATTCTTAAGACACAAGCAAGTTTTGACAATTAAGTTTGGAAACTCATCGTATAAAAATATTGCATAACTCATTGTTGTGTTTCACTATAGTCACCTTTCCCTGATGCCAGTGCCCAGTCCACCCTTCAAAGCAATTTCAGAACTCTTTTTCTGGAAAGGCCATCAGAACTATCATCATGCCTTCCTTTCAATGTTTCCTTTATCTTCAGGTAAAGAAAAATGTCACTGGGGCACAGATCCGGTAAGTAGGAAGGGGGTTGCAATATAGTTATTTGTTTACTGATTAAAAACTCTGCCATGGTCAGTGTCATATGAACCAGGACATTGTCATGATGGAAGAGTCATGAGTCCTTGGAAAAAAAAGTTCACTTCACTTCATTCTCATCTAATTTTTTTCATATTGCCTATTCCATATTTCCAAATTGTAAACTTGGTTAATTGTCTGGTTGATACAAATTCATAATGAACAATCTCTCTGATAGCGAAAGGTTTATCAACATTGTTTTGACTCTTGAAGTGACAGAACTTTTTTGGTTATGAAGAATGGGCTGATTTCCCTTGTGTACCCTGATGTCTTCTTTTGGAGTCATGTTGGTACACCCAAATTTCATCACCAGAGGTGACGTGGCCCTCAACATCATCTTGCTTCTCCAAGAGGTCTTGGCAAATTTCAACTCTCCGTTGGCCTTTTGGGACCATTTTTGCACACACCTTTCTCATGCCAAAATTTTCAGTTAATATTTTCCTGTTTTCTCTAGTGATATTTACTTGGTCAGTTATGCTTCACACAGTCAGATAATGATTTGACACACATTTTAACAATTTTTTGATGTATTTTTTGTCAATCCTGCTCATTACTGGCTGCCTTGATCTCTCTTCATCAATGATGCTTTCTCTTCCCTCAGAAAAAAAAACATGTAATTCATTTGTACACTGCCATTTTCTTCATGGCATTATTCCCATAAACATAGAGTAACATATCCCTGATTTCATTTCCACTCTTTCCAAATTTAACCAGTAATTTATGAATGTTTGTTCCTTGCTCTAATTCAAGCTCATAACATTCTCATAACAGCACATAGAAACATGCACTAGCAGTGATGAATACCAGTCAGCAAGTCACCTTAATACATTAACATGAACACAGAGAGGAGACACTGATGTACAAGGTTAGCAAACTTTATCTAGTTGTTTATACATTGTGGCCAACATAAGGACACGGTGGCCAGTTCATTAACTTAAGTACATTAACCAAGATAATATATAGATTATTAACAATGATTTATCAGATTAAAAATTGGAATCTATTGTGCTTATTAATATAAGGATTAATGTCGGGATAAATATTGTTATACACTTAAACGTAACATATATAATCATAATTCACAAGCTTCAAAATGTTCACAGGATTGTATTTTGAAAATATTAAATATTTCACAACTTATTTACTCCTTTTATTTTATTAAGGAGAAAAGAAAGGCAACTTGAGTTGTCTACTTATTCAATTTTAGGATTTTAAACATTTTATAGCTTCAAAATATAAGTACTGTATTTAATAGAGAAGGTAATTGAAGCCTGATCATCTTACATAACTTGTTGATGATTACTCTGTATCTGCAGTGTAAGCTGGTCTATAATCTTAGATATATTCTTCTGGCTCCTACCCAAAATTTGCATTATATTAAAGGATATTCTGAGAAAACATAGTTTGTTATATATATATATTTTTTTCTAACAAATATATAATATAAAACTTGAAAACAAAAAATACATAGAATTTTGTATAATTATTCTCTCAGATATTATCATAGTTCATGTTTAGACTTTTTCCAATTATATTTTTAGTTTTTGTTAGACTTACTTTTTCTTTTTTTGACCGCCAAGGGAAGACAGTGTTTGAATTTCATTCAGGATGCATCAACAGTGACAAGACACTTTATATATTGGCTTATTTGGTTCTAGAATTCATATATTGCTATATGTAATTCCAAATTAATGTTGGCACACCTGACCAATTTCAGTCTTGGATAATGAAAAATTGTAGAATGTGAAGTATTTAAAACTAGTTGAAACAAACAGCAGCTACTAAAATCAAGAAAAGAGGAAATGTGTTCCAACTCAATCCAGGTTAATACAAATTATGTACCACAAAAATGGAGATGCAAATATCCAATGTGCTCAATTCGAATATGAAGGCAGTAGGTGTTCTAATACAAGGTGGGGGTGGGTGGGTAAAGGAATGAGGGATTGGGAAGAGGGGAGGAGGGAAAGGGATGGGGGTCATGGTGCATGGTGTATGGCACACCTCTTGGGGGCAGGACACAATTTCAGGAGAGACTTTACCTAACAATTGCAATCAGTGTAACCTAGTTCTTTGTACCCTCAGTGAATCCCAAACAATAAAAAAAGGAAAAGAAAAGAGTTAATGAATAAATGAAATTTAAAAAAATTCTATGCAGTATTAAATGCAAGTGGTTCTATAGCAGATGATCCTTTTAAAGTTTTTATTTATTTAAAAGAGCTTACTTAGGCCACTAAAGTGATTCTGAATGCTTGGGTGAGATTTTTAAAACACCATTTATGTGTTCCAAGTTTTTGACTATTAAGCTTAAACCCTCCAAGCTATGACAAGGATCAGGCATGAAGGTAAATATGCAAAAGACTGTTTGTATTTATAGAAATACTGACATATGATAGATGCCATACCACACAAACATGGTCACATACATTATTTGAAGGTGATGACATAAGCATAATGAATCATGCACTAAATCACTACTTTCCAGGATGTATCTGAAACTTGTTAGTGTGTAGTTAAATTCATGATATGTCATATGTCCTGAATGATATGTCACTAGAAAGGGGATGATTTAAAATGCTTAATCTTGAGTGTTTCTAAAATTAGAAAATTCATTTACTAATGTGAAGTTAAATCTTGTAGTATAAACCAAAACCTTTAGAACATCCCTTTAATGTTTACTCATTACAAAATAGGTAGATTTCCAATTCTTCTTTCAAGAGTATGATGTGGTATGGTGTGAATTTTGGATCATCTTGCAAACTCCTAACAAATAAATCCATTTTGCGGAGAATACACCAACCACGGCCTCTAGAAGAAAGTCCTTTCCTTAATTAAATAATCTACTACCCTTTTTTTGTGTGATTATCTAAACAGTTAAATTCAATATATTCCTGCTATTATAATTATTAATGTTTTTATGGTTTGTCTTCTTGTTCTTTGCATATCTCTAGAGAGATTTCTAAAAGTTAAATAAACAAGGAGCCAATAATTTCTAAAGATTTTGATCCTAGGAGATGTATAGTAAACGGGCATTTCTAGACATTTGCAAGAAAAGATAATACTGCCACCAACTCCAGAAATAAAGATGCTGAAAACTAGAGTAGCTATAATTTGGGAGCAAAAGGAAGGAACACTAGAAGAAGCTCACTAAACCAAGATAGCATAATTCCTGACATGAGAAACTGCTCCAGAAGAAGCTCCGTTTAGAGGTTGAAAACAAAGGCTTCATATTCCTAAGTGGCATTCATTTAAAGCCAAGTACTTACAGACACTGGCACTTTTAAGATCAGTGAAAAGTAAAGTAAAATATGAATTTTGTTCATCTTGGTTGAAATATCGATTCACAATATTAATATCTTCAATATAATCTCTATTTCAAAGATGCCACCACTGGAGTTAAAAGATGTTTCTTTGAATAGTTGAAATTGAAGGGAAAATGTTTTATGTGTATAGAAGAAAAGTCAGAAACAAACAGAGCATACTTTTTGATCTGTTTTAACATAAGCACACATTTTACCCCTTAACGGACGTGTTATTTTGAAAGACCATAGATAATATCAGCCATGATTAACTCCAAGGTTTGTGCACACACTCTGCACAAGGAGAACAGACCAGCGAGAAAGGTAAGAGGCATTTGTTAGCACAAAATTCTATTTGAGATTCATGCAAATGTGAAAGATTCTTAGGATCAATGTCATTGCAAGTTCTGAAGAAAGTACCATTAAAATAAAGATTTAAAGAAAAGTTGTCCAGAAAAAAACTTTGCTTTCTTCCTCACTCCAATGTCTTTCCCCCCCCTCTTTTGTCCTATTATGGAGGATATTTAAAAATACTCAGAAAAAAAGTTGACATGGTATTATTTCTCAAATAACCATGTATTAATCACAAAATGTCTTATGAGATTATAAAATAAATATCAAGCAGTACATATAGTATTTTGGGGAAATAATCTGTGAATTTTAAATACACAAGATAGCACCAGACTTTTAAACCACTATGGAATAATAAACATAATTAGCAAATGAATGCAGAATAAATACTGCTTCAGACAAATTCATTTAGACAACATAAAGGACACAGGGTCAATAGTTTGTGAAGTTAGTATGATAATTGAACTGATGAATTTTAATCATGCAATTTTTGTTTTATTTCATCCTTTAGTAATTTTCTATAATTATGAAGAGAAATTATATAATTTGTATTTCTTACTGCCTAAATGGCAGAAGGGAAAATTAGAAAATAAAACTCTATGGCCAAGAACATAAATGTCTCTCCCAGATAGGGAAAAACCAGATATAAAAAAGCCAGATAAAATTTTAAAAGCTCAGCAAAATCCAAATTATGGGTAAACAAAAATTAAACATCGTTTTGGTTACAACCACTAGATAAAGTGCATATTGTTTATCTTAAATTAAGTGCTAGCTGGGCACACTGTGATTTAATTTGCCAAATCTGGCTTTCCTCCTCCTGAGGAACTTCTGGGAATTTACCTTTAATTTTAAATGCATTCTTTTCTATTTACATCAAACTGAAATAAACATACTGGTTTAGGATTTATGAATACACCTACACAAATAAGTCTTCCACTGTTTCTAAATACTAAAAGAAAAATAAGAAGAAAGGAATCAAAGCTTCTATATTTAACATGAAAAAGAGGAGTAAAATATGCCTGTAGCATAAGCATTAGAATTGATGGAACGATAAACTAATATAGTGAAAATTATTAGTGGATTTGATAGTAAATAAAATGGTGCAGATTTGTATACAGATAAGACATTTTGTCTGCGATTAATTGATAGAAAAAAGTATTTTCTACTGTGCAGCCATTTTCTCACAAAAAAGCCCACATTTCTTTATTTATAATGAAATCACATTGGTCCTATTTCCTAATGCATGAAAATAAAAATGCACATGCTGTCAACGTGGCTATTAAGGAAAGGATTTCCTCCCGAGTGGAATTCATTTTATTTCATTTCAGTTGTTGTTTACCATGAATGGACAAATAGGTCTTTGTGAAATGGATTGGCACAATAAGAGCTTACTATTAAACCTTTTTTGTGTTTGCAGTACATCCATTGTAAAGCATGGAGGCTACAATTAGTTTGCATGTCTTTTTTATTTTGCTTCATTTTTCCCCCTTTTTCAGGTTACTTTACAATTAGCAAGAAACATAATACCAGAGAAGCTTGAATGAGATGGCATGATTGCTTTTCCCACTAAAATGAGAAGAAAATGAAAACATTTTAAATGAAGTGTCTCAAATAAACATTATTGTAGGATAAGACAGCAACTGCATATGTACCACCATATCAAATATTGAAAGAGCATTTATTGAAGAGTTGAAAGACTCATTTGTGGGAAAATAAATGTAGCTCTAAAAGTGAGCTGCTGGGAGTAAATATGTAAAATCACATTTACGCAGCATGCAATTAACGTGAATTTATGCCAGAAAAAAAAATGAAAAGCATCATGAGATTTTGGTGAATTATAAATACATATTTGAATAAGACATGTTTTGTTTTGTTCTCTGTCAAATATGAACTATTTATTGGATTCTCTCTAATGGACTGTACATTTCAAACAAATGTGATTATCTACTTTTATATTAAGTAGATATATAAGAGTAGACACATTATATTCTCAGTCTTTATGTCTTTAATACTCCTTCCTTATCTCTTCAATATGTTTAAATAAACATGTCTTCACAGCCCTTACAGTATATTTATATCCTTCTTCATATAATTTTTTTTCTAAGAACTGTTTTTTATTGTGTTCCCCTATATTGTAATGTTTTCTGACATTGAGACTTGGTTTTAACCCCTGTTCACTGTTTTATATCCACATCACTTTTCTTTTCCACAATGTATAGCCATATAATTTATTTTTTTCATAATATCTGGGCATTATAAATACTTGTGTAAATAGCAATGCTATGACTCTAATAAGGAGACAGAAAATTTTATCTCTTTAATAAAGAAATGGCATTATCATCAGAGTTCTATATAAATCATAAAGCATTTATTACAATTCTATAGTAATAATAGTTGATATTATTAGAAATTTTTTTAGAGATGTTGATGTCATATTACAGATGACTATAATAACCTTCTAAAAGTTATACTATACAACTAAGTATAACTATGTAACTATATGTAATAAACAACTATAACTATATTTAAAATGGTTTCAATCACATAGGTATAGGCTAATCAAATTAATATATTATATATAGTTTTCAATAAACTAAATGGCAAGCGTACTGTTAAATGAAGATGTCAAAACATTGAACAATATTTTTCTCTGAATAGTGCCATTTTCATCAGATAGGTAGAGGATGACTAGCAATGGAAATGTTTGAAGTAAGAAAATGAAAACAATCATGACTAATATTGGTGCCTATTAATATTGACAAACTAGAAATTCTAAATGATTTATAACAGTTACCAATTTATTTTGGCTAATCTAAGTTATAGTATTTTCTGCTTCTTCAGAATTCAGAAGATCAAGAAAAATTTAGGGCCAAGTAACAGCTTCCCTACAACTGGGCACGGTGAGTCTGGAGAGACAAGACTCCAGGCATCTCTGGCTGGTAGGATTTGCCTATAATCATCCCTTTGAGGATACAGGAAGCCAGCAAGGGACTTCTGCACCCCAAGAGGACGACAAAAACAGTAGAAAACTGGCAAGTGGTTGTGTGCGTTTGATCGACCTAATCACACTGGCAAGCGTAAGTACAAGCAGCAGTGAGACTGAAAAATGGAAAGGCCTTACCTGTGAACTGTTTTGGTATTCTTGGACTTGGCACTCAGTTGAACTGCCTTGGGGAGAGCCTGAGCAGGAGTGTGGAGAACTTTGGGCATTGTCTGGGTCCCTAGACTGAACCACTGAGCTGGGTGCAGGAAGACATTGTGAAGAAACTTCCCCGGCAAGCTCTGCCTTCAGGGTCCCAGAGCAAGGATCGGGCGGGACAAAGTAACCTAGTGACTGAGAAGTCTAAAGGCAGGGAGTGAGCTGCCTTACAGCCTTAATCCTTAGGGGCAGAGTGAGATGGTGGTGGCACACTGAAGCCCTGGGCTGTTGCCCTGGGTAGAGAGCCATGACGTCACAGCTCATAGCAACCTCAAACTCCTGGGCTTGGCGTCGCCCAGACCTCCATAAGAGCTGTGCAGTGATGCCCGACCAGTCACCCGTACCCACCAGGCCTCCACATTCCCTGACCAGGAGCTGCAGGAGCCACGCAACCCTGCGTTCTCCCTCCTGTGTCCTCCCACCCTCCACACTAGCCCATTCATCTGGCCAGAGACTCTGGTAGCTGCGTGCCCTCTGGAGCCATCCCTGCCTCTGTGGAGAGCCCTTCTCCCTGACAAAGACTGCTGGAGCCTTGGGCTCTCTGTGCCAAAGTCACTGGGCGCCAGGCACTCCCAGAACCATGTGCACCACCCCCAGCCTTGTTGCTGGATCCAGGTGTGTCACACATGGGAGTTGCTTCCACAACCAGAACTCTCTAGCTAGAGCAGCCCCAGAGGAACTACACAAGGACATTCCCTACAAAGATCCAGCAACAATAGAGTGATCCCGCTGAGATCTAATCTTGGAGAGACACCTCCCCAACTCTGAGGATGGCCAGAGGCAATGGTGAAAAACAATCATGAGGCGAAATCAACAGAAAAATTCTGGCAATAAGACTAATCAGAGTAGATCAACTTCCCCAAGGATCAATGGGGCAGAAACAGCACAAGAACCCATGCACAAATAGCTGAGATGTCAGAAATTGAATTCAGGATCTGGATAGCAAATAAGATCGAATTAGAATTCCAAAAGTTATCTCAAGAATTCAACAGATTCAAAGACCAAATGACCAAAGATTTTGACACATTGAGACAAGAAGTTGCATTCCTCAAAGATCTGAGAAACACAGTAGAATTCCTCAGTAACAGAATGAAGCAAGCAGAAGAAAGGATTTCTGACATTGAAGACAAAGCTTTCAAACACTCCCAAACCCTCAAAGAAGAAGAGAAATGGAGAGCAAAAACAGACCACTCTCTCAGAGAGCCCTGGGATAATTCAAAGAAAACCAACATTCATCTTATAGGGATCCCCGA
>CAUYPK010032115.1:0-18759 GCA_963574355.1 Loris lydekkerianus | reverse complement strand
CCGCCCACGACACACACTTGGACACTAAGTCCCTACACGAGGCTCTTACGATCGGTGGATGTTTGGAGGGATGGATGGATGGGTTGGTGGATGGGTGGGTGGCTGGGTGGATGAATGGGTGGATGGATGGGTGGATGGATGGATGGATGGATGGATGGGTGGGTAGATGGGTGGGTGGATGGGTTGGTGGATGGGTGGGAGGATGGGTGGATGGGTGGATGGATGGGTGGATGTGTGGGTGGATGGGTGGATGGGTGGGAGGATGGGTGGATGGATGGGTGGATGGGTGGATGGATGGATGTATGTGTGGGTGGATGGGTGGATGGATGGGTGGATGGGTGGATGGATGGGTGGGTGGATGGAATGCATATGTAGCAGATACTTTTGGTGTTCTTTGACCCAGCAATGGAGACTATCCATTGAAACTATATTGCACATTTGGCAATGAGTGTCATTGTCCTGTCCTGGTAAAGATATGTGTAGAGTAATCCCCATCTCTGCTCTGTTAACTGCATCTCTTGTGGGAATATAAGGAAGCTTTAGCTCTGCGGACACTCATATAACCCTTTGCAAACAATGAGTTTTACTTGTAAAGAAAAAATAATTTAGCATGCAAAAATTGATGATCTAAAGAGGATGTGTCAATATTTAACTAGCTGTAATATTTGGAGACACAAGACTATCCTGGCTTTGAATTTTAAGACATCCTTTTGAAGATACAAATGAAGTTTAAAGCCTAACTTAAGAAGAAACTCTTTTTGGGGGGGGGGGGAAGTCACCTCAATTGTCTATAGGCTGCTTCCTCAGATTCCTGTCTCTAGGACTATCCCCCATATAGGAGCAGACAGCAAATCAAACCTACCATTAGGTAGAAGGCTGGATGCACTTCACTTTTGTTTATGGTGCTGGGGCAATCTGACAGAAGGGCTTGTTTTCCCAGCTCTGACGAAATGGAAGAGAATCTTGCCTACAAACTGTTTTCCCCAAAGCTCCTCTGAAATGCAGGACTGGATTCCGGGTAGGGGTTCTAGAAATGTCAGGACAGTCTCTACACTGAACGCTCCTGAAAATGCCAGCGGGTATGACCACACTTTTCCCCACTTTGTGCCATGATTAAGAAATGCTATCCCAACCCAACTAAACTGCTGAACTCCTTTCTGTAGCTCCATGTGAGAAAAACCAATGACCCCCACAGAATGCCTGCCAAGGAGCTGCACGCTGGCAAGGAGACAGCATCCTACACGGAGGGAGGTTATGAGAATCAGCCCTGCAATACATGTGGGAGTGGTTACCCTGTAAGGAAGCTGCTGGGGTCTGCTCTGAACATCCCATGATGTGCCGTTTTTGAAGGTCCACAAGAGAAATTCCTCCCAGACCGAAGTACCAAGAAAACCTTTGCCTCTACTGATGACTTAGTTTTGTTGTTGTTTTATCTTTTGGATATTGTGACTATTTTAACAGATAGATCATATTATCTCTGTGTTTGTAGAAAGCCCAGGGACAGATTTGTAACTCTCTGCAATATTGACCCTGGCCATTATAACATGACTTTTAACATTTTAACTATACTTCTGACTTCATCTAACTTTTTTACTTACTTTCTCTGAATTCTGTTTATTTGAACTACTCTTTATTATTCTCTTGTAGCATATGTTATATACTATAAGCTGCTTCAAATCCTTTGGGGGAACAAAATAGGCTACTAATATATAGATACACACTGTGGATTCTACACCAAACCCTTTAGCCCCTTAGTCCTATATAAAGACAATGCAGCTTCAGACAGACCTGGGTTTCAATCTCCAGTCCATGGATTTCTAGCACTACAACTCTGGGTAAGTTGCTCCATATTTCCACACTGCCATTTCCTCCTCGTTAATCCAGGATAATAAATCTATTATATATTGTATAGTAACTATTAGGATTAAAGAGAATGTGTATAAAGTGCTGGCACTTAGTAATTTTTAAATAAAAATACCTTTTATCATAATCAATAATTACACATATTGTTACCAAAGAACATGTAAAGACAATGTCTGGCTGATCATGTTGACAGACTTATGAATACTGACAGTAATATCAGCTATTCATATAATACATTTCTCTCTAACAAAGACCTATGGTTACACACTTCCATCTAGCTGATAGTCTCCAGCCACTCTTTTCAACATGTCGGAGATGTTGCAGGAATTATCCCCATTAATGCTCCCAACACTACATCCCCTGTCATGGATTGAACCATATCTTCCCAAAAGAGATGTTAAAATCTTAACCCCCAGTACCTATAATGTGGCCTTATTTGTTAAAAGGGTCTTTGTAGATGTAATCAAGTTAAGACAAGGTAATACTGGGTTAGGGTAGCCACTAAATTCAATGAGTAGAGTCCTTATAAGTCACAGGAAAGAACATACAGACACATGGAGAATGGCATGTAACTATGGAGGCAGAGATGATGCATCTAGAACCTAAGGCACACCAAGGATCACAGGCAAGCACCATAAGCTAGAATATGCAAGGAAAGACTCTTGCTAAGAGGCTTTCAAGAGAATATGATGCTGAAGATACTTTGATTTTAGATTTCTCTATACCAGAACTATAAGAGAATAAATTTCCACTGTTTTAAACCATCCCCAGTTTGTGGTGACTGGTTATGGTAACCCTAGGAAACCAATGCATCCTCTAACTCTTACAGCCCAATGTGGCAGAAGTAAAGTTACTAAGCTAACTTTCAATCCAGTTGCCACTTGCCAAGGACTCCACAGATACATGCCTGGCCGTAAGATGTATGTTCATGGGAGGCTTATAAAGAATAGCCCAAAGAGTTTGACCTTAGACTTCAATAAAATTCCCCTCTCTGAGCTTCAAGTATCATATCAGTTAGATGGCCTTAGGTCTAGGTCAACAATGGCAAACAGAGCTTCTTTTGGAAGGACTGCATTAGAGTATTGCCTTGAGGAGAATTCTGTAGAGTCATCTGGACAAAGAGGCAAAGACAGATAAAATAATCACAATACTCCATCCTTCTCCTTCTCATGCCTCTCTGACCATCCTCTTCAGTTTGCTTTTCTGCTTTTCCCACTCTTTAAACACAATAGGGTCTTAGGACATTGACATTGGCTTACTTCTTTCAATACCCTATAAATTCTCCCTAGACAGACCCACTGATTCTTACGGTCTTAGCCCCTGCAGCTTCTACTACTTTCAAATCCATCTCTCATACCTGCACTCTTGCCCTAGTCTAGACCCATATATCTAACTGCTGCATATATCTCTACTTGCCTGTCCCGTAGACTATATAAGAAACTTGTCTATAACAGAACTCATTGGCTGCTCCCATAAATCTGCTCCTCCTTGTACCTGCTATCTTAGTTAGTGGCACAGCCATACACCCAGCTAGAAAACCAAGCTTCTCCCTTGTCTGTTTTCTCTTTCTCACTCCTTCCAACTCCAAATTAATTGCTAAGACTTGCCAATATTACCTCCTAAACGATTCCCTTGTTCTCCATATCTACTATCACTGTACTAATTCAAATTCTTATCAGCTCTTGCCTTTTAAATTCAGCTCTGGTGTCATTGTGTCCCAGAAACTCTGCAAGGGACTACAGTTGTTGAGTCTGCCCTTGTAGTCTTCAAATTTAGCTTTGTGACTAACACAGTAGCAACAGGTGATGATGATGATAACAATGACAATTATCATTTATTAACCACAAAGCTATGTACAGGGCACTGTTCCTAGCACTTTACGTCTCCACAATCATCCTCTAGATAGGTACTCTTATTATCCCCATTAACAGATAAAACATAGAAACTTTAAATGATTTGCTCAAAGTTACACAGTTCTTTCAAAATGTAGAGTTGTTGAACTGATCTGATATTCAACTTAAATTAAAATACCCTCACAAGGTAAAATACTGGAACACATCTATTCATTTAATAAGTATTTACTGAGTATATGCCATGTGTAATACATGCGTAGATACAATAGGGAAAAAAGAAAACAAAGTAAATAAATACATAAATAAATTAATTTCAGACATGGAGAAAAGTCTAGCATCTCTCAGGAAACCTACTCCAAGTCACCTGCAAGGCAAAGGTATTGGCAGGAAGAAAAGTGACCTCCTCCCCCCTCTCCCTGGCTCTAGTAGATTGTTCCCAGACACAATCCCATCCCTAGACATTGCTCAGACACTAAAGAAATCCTAACATTTCCAGCATATGAGTCCTCGGCCAACCTAAGACAAAAGCTCTCTTAAATTTTTCCATGATAGTGCTTTTCTTTGTTTTTCATAAATGTCAAGAAACCTTGTGACCACATGCAAGCTGATAGTCATTAACAGAGGACATTGCCCTCTTCTCTGCAACACCAACTCCTTTTTAAATACTATTTATCCAAGACAAGCAGACATTTCTGTCCATCGCCCATTCCACTTTTGTTTCTTCCCTACTATAGGCATTCTACTAAGTGGGTACAGGGTTATTCGGGTAATTATATCCACCTTTAAAAGTTCCATTAGGGCTCAAAAGGACACAGGGATACCAAATGGGGAATAAGGACCTGGATGGAGGCCATTCCCATAATCCCAAAACACAGAGTAGGTTTCACTGAGGGTACACATTTATTTACTCAAATATTTATCTCACCCTGTCACCTTTCTTTTTGTTAGGGATCATTTTGTTTCTAAGAGCTCAAATTATTTCTGTGTAGAAAATTACTATGTATATAATCTTCAGCTGGGCTACAAAAGGGAGCTGGGTACTAGTCTGTTCAGAGAGCCTCTCTCAGGTGGTATGATAAAACAACAGGGCAGTGCCTTTGGCTCAAGGAGTAGGGCCCCGGCCCCATATACCGGAGGTGGCAGGTTCAAACCCGGCCCCTGCCAAAAACTGCAAAAAAAAAAAAAAAAAAAAAAAAAACAGCTACTGGGAGCTGGGGGTGGGGAAGGAACAGTCTAACAGGGGTGTCCAATCTGTAGCCCCCAGGCTACCTGCATGCTGACTTTGTGAGGACTTGTTTTGCTCATCTGTGGCGTCGGGCATCACAAAAAGTGGCACCCACCCTTTCTTGAAAATTAGCTTTTGTTAGTGTTTGTTTCTTTAATTTGTGGCCCTAGACAACTCTTCTTCTTCCAATGTGTGGCAGGGAAACAAAATGGTTGGACACCCCTGGTCTGGACCCTGTTAGTAGTTGTGTCTACACGGGATGATACACTACCAGAATCGAGAACCATAAGCAATCACCTGGCAGCTTTTGAGCCAATAAACATTCACTGTCTTTATGTGAGAGGTGCCATGGATAAAAAAACAAATAAGACTCGTTTCTTATCTGGAGTGGAAAGAAAATAGATGAATCAACCCCAAAATACAAAACTGTGCAATATCACTAGACTTGAGGTGCAAAAGTACTCATGCTCTAACCAGCCTTGGGGAATCCCAAAGAAAAATCATCAGCAGACTTTAAATAGGCACTGAGTCATCATCTACCATTAAATGAATTCTTTAATTTTCCCCAACACCTGACTTTGTCCTCCTCATCTCCCTATGTAAAAAGAACTAAACCACCAAATAACTACCCCTGCAGTGAGACATGCTTCATTACCTTTTCAGTTGTCTGGCAAATAATTACTGAACACCTACTAGGTGCCAGGTCCTGTGATAGACTGGATATATCACAGGTCAGGGCTGGTGAGCCATTTATTGTGGGCCTCACATCCATAAAGGGCTTATGACTCAGACTTTTTATATTATCTCCAAATTTTATCATATATGCAATCACAGAGATACACTTATAGGATTCAACTTCAAACCATATCACAATTTTTACAATCCTGTTTTGGCAAGTCCTCCTGCCCCCACCCCTGGAAGTGATCCAGATCTCTCTCAATCTCTGAGGGCCCTACTGGGCATTTCAAAGAAAACAGCAAACAAGCCAGCTGGTGCACCTGCCTTCCCAGAACTTACTGCTTAATGGAGAGAAAGGTATCAAACAAGGGCACATACCAAACTGGTAAGCATAGTTACCACAGGGGAGGAGACGGACAAGACATGAGGCTGAGCTGTCAAGCAAAGCTTTCACTTTCCCTGAAGTGCTTAAATTTTTACAACCCATGGATTTTTACATACCCATGTATTTCTTTTGTAGTCATTCTCAGTTTCTACATCAGGTACCTCATTAAGAGAAGAAGAGCCAAGAAAGAGACCAGAAGACTATGCTGGTCCCAACTGAAGCCGAATGTCGAGACAGTGAGAATGAGTGAAACACCACATTGCCAGAGCTGACAAGGTAGGTCCTGGGAGGAAATAGCCTCGCATAGTGTTGTGGTGACCTGTGGGAAGTACTGGCAGTTTTAGATGTAAGGCTTCCCATCCCTGGGCTCTCTACTGACTTGATGACCTTCTGATCCCACAAATAAAATGACTCAGTTCATGGACTGAGTAACATGGATGATCAACATGTAACTCTCACCCCGGTTTGAAACTTACCTTTTCGTGGAGAACAGTGACTAAAACGAGCAGATGCCACATGCCCCTCAGCTGAATCAGAGTAATCTTGTCTAGACTAAAATGTCTCATCTCTATTTTGTTCACATTGTGACTTGCCCATAACTGTTAAACTTGTAATCCAGATAGACTTGACACACGACCTTGAACAGAAGAGCAGCCCCTGCTAATCAGCTTACCCCTGAGGAAAGCCTGACCACATAGAAGCAATCCCAGGACATGCTAGAGAACTAAGAGCGGGTATCATGGAAACAATACAGCACATCAATGCATGTCCCAGTAATCACAGACGAGGCAGCTATGACAAATTTAGGGATAAAAATTTTTCCTTACATTGTCATTCTTTTCAATTTTCTGATTAAATTTTGAGATAATTCAGATGGCATGGCTTTTAAAGAACAGAGGTATGATCAGTGACAGATCACTTCTAAACAGAGCAATTATGTGTGAGTATACATGTATATACTAGTATAGTACACATATGCACTATTTTGCTTTAGTATGGCTGGTGTCCTTTCTGGAGTGTGCACTGCTGTTAGGGATATGTGCACATGTAAGGCCAGCATAGATAAATGCCATCAAATGCAACTCTGCAGGAGGGGGAGAGGTCAGCAGAGGAAAGGCTTCCTGCAAAGGGTGTCATGTCTGAGCTCTGTTCTAAGAGATCAACAGGTTTACATTTTTAGGGAAAAGAACGTGTTTGCCAACCAAAATGTTATTTGGTTAAAAAAAACAAAACACAGAAATCATAAGTGGTGGACAGCCATAATTACCATAGTAACGTTGGTCCTGGTGTGAATTAGCTTGACTACAACAGGTAACCGCCTGCTTATGTGTATCCTTAGTGAAAAGCAAATACAGGAAGAAAAGTCTTTACAGAGTTTTACAGTTTACACCAAGCAGAAGAAATATAGTTTTATAGTTTACACCAAGCAGAAGAAATAATAACCAAGCAAAAGTTTTAAAATACTGTCTAAACTATATCCAAAAAAAAAAGAAAGAAAAGAAAATGTATAATACCACAAGAGAGAGACTAATAAAGCAGAAAAACATTCTAAAATATACAATCCCCTAGAAGACTTCTAAGAAAACCATCGGAGGCATAAAAAATGATAGCCTGGGATGGATTTAACTAAAGGAAAGAACAGTTAAAGAATATCTACATTTTCTAGTAGCAACAAAAAACCAAGCCAGCTTAGTCTTCTACTTGGTAAGCACTGTGCTAAATTAACTAGCTCTGTCCTTCACCCTTTTTGAGATCCAGACAAATCAAACAAAAAGAGAAAATATCCAAATATACTCACAGAATTTTAATTTAACAAGATCAGAAGGCTCGGCGCCTATAGTTCAAGCGGCTAAGGAACCACCACATATACCAGAGCTGGTGGGTTTGAATCCAGCCCGGGTCTGCCAAACAACAACTACAAACAAAAATGTTCAGGCATTGTGGCAGGTGCCTGTAGTCCCAGCTACTTGGGAGGTTGAGGCAAGAGAATCGCTTCAGCCCAGGAGTTGGAGGTTGCTGTGAGCTGTGACGTCACAGCACTCTACCCGGGGTGACAGCTTGAGGCTCTGTCTCAAAAAAAAAAAAAAAAGATCAGAAAAACATAAACTATCTAGTGTCCTGTTAACCTAGCAATCAAATAATCACAGTCCTTTGGTCAATGTCTATGATTAACTCAATGAGAGGATACTTGGCTATAGGGCAGGGTACAAAAAAAAAAAAAAAAAAAATATATATATATATATATATATATGTTTTCATGAAGGATCACTCTCTCTCTTGTAATAGAAGTGGGTGAGTGTGTATATAGAGTCGCCAACTTTCAGCTTCCTGAACTACTTTGCATCAAACTTGTTATGATGATTCTTTAGTGCTGAGATGGATCATCCAGGCATCTAAGGTAACACAATAGCAATGCTTTCCTCACTTTTCTCAAAAAAAAAAAAAGATAGTGTTTCCAAAGTCAGTGTAGTCACCCAAAGTCAAAAAAGCCTTCGAGGCAAAGGGAAAGGGCCACGACCCTGAGCAGTGTTAACTGATGAATAAGAAAACTCCTCCTGCTGAAGATATTCAGGTATATAAAGATGCATGAGAGCATGCTTAACACATCACTGTGGAATTTGGGTCTTGTGGATTTTTTAGCTCAGAAAAAAAGTGTGCACTAAGCCTGACATGATTCTAAAGTGTTTGTGGCTTATAGTACTTATGGGTCTTTGCATTAAGGGCATCCTATCTCTGGACTGTAACTTACTGAATGTTCACCTGAGGAGAGTCACTTTGCAAAATCTGAGACTTCTCAGCAGTCTGAGCAATTCATTTCCTCTAGAATGTCTAAAAGAAAACAAAGATTTTGAGTTGCCCCAAGAGATCCTATCACATACCCAGACTGTGAAAAGGGACCTCAAGGAGGCCTTCTATGAAGTATCCACACAGGCCTTCCACATCTTCAGTCAATACACCTTCGAACCCATTTGGAAACAGAAACACCTGAATCAAATCCAGATAGGACTTGATAAGCAGTTGGAGTACCTAGGACAATGCTTGCTGGAAGAGAAGAATGAAAACGAAGAGGCAAAAGAAGCTGCCATGAAACACTCAGGAGCTCAGGGCCCCCAGGTGCACAACCTAGAACTGAGGAGATATTTCAACAAGATACACAATTTCCTGAAAGAAAAGAAATACAGTCACTGTGCCCAGGACATTGTACAACTGGAAATCCGACGATGTATCTACTACTTTTACCAATTCACAGCACTACTCAGGAGAAAATAAGGTATATTTTTAGTATTAAAATTCCATTTCCCTCCAAAATCTCCTTCTCCTTTTTCTCCTCCTTTGTCTTCTTTTACTTATTCTGCTATTCTATAAACCTTGTCCTCTGTTGGACTGCTGGTAGTTTATATAATGTTTGCTGTCTCTAAAGCTTGCCCTTGGAACATCAGTCACTTTCTTTCTAAGGAGAAGCAAGGCCAGCCATCCCTTGGGTGACCATGAGTGTTGCTAGAAAGTCCTTAGGACAAGTTTAAAGGAATGAGACTCCCTCTCCATTTACTACTCTCTATTCCTCTTCTCTTTGGCCATTTGGAACTAGCTTTGCTCTATCACCCTTGAACTTCACTAAGACAATAACTAGAGAACATGGAACAGAGAATGTTGCAAAATGGTAACATTTCAATGACTTAACCTTTTTCTGACAAGGATGTTTAGTCTATGAAATTTCAGCACGTTAAAAGAGCTTATACAAGCTCCCTAAGTCAATACCCTTCCTTTTCCCTCCTCTGGCCCACTTGCTTCTCAGTCTGGTTTGTTTGAAATGATGCTGATGCCATTTGCAGAGTGGTATTTCATTACTTGAAGAGAGTGAAGATCTATAACGAAATTAGCTGGATTGTTGAAATAGATGACCATTAACCTCTTATTTAGCCTTTGAGAGCCTATGATTTTAAGGCAGAGCACTCTACATTCCTGATGTAAATCGTTTAATTCCTACATCTAAATGCATGGAAAATGCTGCAGAAAAGTATATAGTATCTGTCATTCATAGCATATGCCTGAAATGAAATGCCTAGATTCATAATATGGATGGATTTTATGTCATATTTTCCCTGTTAAAAGACTATTTTCTGTTAGTTACTTAAACCAGCCATTCTAAGGACACATGATGCTTTAATATCTCTTATCTTTTTAAAAGTTATTTTGTACCCAGATTCAGGGGTCCTCAAACTTTTTAAACAGGGGGCCAGTTCACTGTCCCTCAGACCACTGGAGGGCCGGACTGTAGTTTAAAAAAACAAACAAACTATGAACAAATTCCTATGCACACTGCACATATCTTATTTTGAAGTAAAAAAACAAAACAAAAACAAATACAATCACACCACCTCATGTGGCCCGTGGGCCGCAGTTTGAGGACCCCTGATTCTTGTATGACCTTTCATCAGAATTAATTCACCACCTAACCAAAATGAATTTTCTCTTCCTCTCTCTCCTCTACCCATTTCAGAATCATAAACCTTCAAGCAAGAATTAACAGAGATTGTGGCTACATAAAGGTGCATAGGAGGGTGAAATGCTTCAGGAGAGACATCTTCTACTAATGCTTTAAGGGACATGCTGCCACACTGTTCCACTCTGGATTGCTCAAATGGTATAGTCAAAGAAAGAAAGTCTTATGATAAAATTGAGGCAAATTTCACTCAAACAATTAAAAGAAATGTTTAAAAGAACAAGGACAAATTGTGGATCCCAGTATACAAGTTATCATCAGAAGTATCAGAAAATGAAATGAGCTCGTGTAATCCATTTAGGAAAAACAACTATCAACATATAATTCCAGATGAAAAAAAAAAAAGCACTATAAGTTGTAAAAGAATTGGGACATGCAAGCTACTAAGCTGAAAATATACAGCTTTAGTAGCTTGCATGCTATTTTCCATGAATTTCTCTAATAATGCCTTTGCCTGGTCTCCCTAATAAGTTTAGTGAAATTATGTCAGTTATTTTAGTCATTCATGGTTATGGTCTTGCCAAGTGTTTGCTGTGCAGGAGGGAAGAGAATAGCCAAGAAAGCTGAGCACTTCTAGTCTGTACGGACTGTTCAATTGTGTGGCAGGAGCAGAAGTCAGAATAGAATAGAATGATAAAGAGCACATCTAATCAAAAGAAAAAGGAGAACACTCCCACTGAAAAATAGGCAAGTACGCAAACTGACAACATCACAAAGGAAGAAATACAGACAATATGAAAAAATGTTTAACTTGATTTGAAAAATCAAAAATAGGACAACAAGGTACTCCCCTTCCATCAACATGGCAGACATGAAAAAGAATGATAGTCTAGAATGGAAGGGAGGAAAGCAGATCCCCGTGGGTACTGGGGAGAAGGTAAGCTGGCACACATTTCCTATAGGACAATACAGCAATCTTAAATATCCTAAAAAGTGCATCAACCCCTTTGACTTAGCTACCACATCTCCAGAAATTTATTCCAAGGAAATAATTAGATGAGATTGTTCACTCAAGCTTTGTTTTTTAACCACTTCCTCTTTTTATTCTTTTTTTTTTTTTTTTTTTCATTTTTGCAATCTGCATTTTCTGTTTTTCCTACAACAACTTTTGGGGGAAGAAAAAAACTTTTAATTTTAAAAGAATTGAAGAATTCAAAGCTTATTTTCCACTATAATTACCCTGTTTTCTTTACTGGGGAGACTGGGACAAGCACTGTCCTTTTACTTCTTTAGTAATGACTTTGGGTACTTCTTGAGCAAGTGCTGTCCTTTCTGTTGCTGATTCTCTGTTGCTGCTGCAGAGAAGCTAAATTTCACAGGAATCCTTCCTTGGAGACAATTTTCATAATGAAATGTTTATAAAGTGCCTTCCAGTTCTTCAAAAATTTTACTTTTATTGGTCCACTGGTAATATCCAGAAATCACTAGAGAAAGTGCTCTGTGGTTCACATTCCTAACTTAGCTCTCTTATTCCTTTTTAAAGTTTAAATGGAAACTCAAAAGTTATGTTAACCTGGTAAAGGGAAAACTCCTAGAACTGTGCAGCGGCAAGCACACAGTTTCCACTTAAAACGTTTGAATGGGTTCACAGGTCACAAGTGTCCCTACATAAACCTCCTTCCTTCCCTGGGTTGGGGAGGGATCAAAAGCTAGAGGATAAAAAGAGTGTAGTTGAGGGTCCTTGGAAGAGAGAGGATTAGGCTTCACACAGAAAGAAGCTGGCAACACTACATCAACTCAAGGCTGCCAGGAAATAAAGGTTCCAACAGGTGCACAGACTGAGCTTCTCCCCATTGTTAAGAGGACTCTTTGGGCACCATCTGGGGATCCTGCCTTCGTTCTTTAATAAATAATTAATCTACAGTACACTCACTCATGATGGACACGATGTGTATGCATCTAACTTGTGCCGGGAAACAGGGCCGCCTGTAATCTAACAGGCATACGCTCAGGGGAACTCAGGGTCACGCCAAGCCACCTGTTCACTGAGACACGGAAGCAGGAACACTGCTCCGGCCGCATCTAATCGTGTCCTCTAGGTCCTCTTATTCTACAATGCAGAAAGAGAACTTGGGGTTTAAACTTGGAGCTCTATGCAGTCAGAATCCCACGATTATTCTGAAGTGAGCCACTACATCACTATTTCCAGGCAATGTCTTTAGGCTTCCAAAGTCATTTGCATCTCCATTCTCTTTTTGGCAACTAGCCTGCCCTCAGAACCTTGCAGACCCCAGAACCTTGGCTTTCTGCCGACCGGGGGTGCCCTGACCCCCTCTCACTGATGAGGCAGCGGACCAGCCACAAGGTCTTTAGCTAGAGAATGAAATCGTCTAGAACCAACCACGGGACACCGTGGATTTGGGCGGAACCTCGCTTGCTCTCTCTCGAAAGCAGCACCCTTCTAAACGTTGGCCCTCTGCGGTGCGCCTGGGATCAGATCTGAGAAATGCGCCCTGGGCCACAGGCAGCCGCGGAGGCGGGGAAGGAACAACTTTCCCTCCGCCCTCTAACCACAAGGCCCGGGTGGGGCGGCCTGGTTGGGCGCCCGCTCCTCCTTTACCCCAGCTGGGGTCCCCTACAGGAGGCGACCCGGCGGCTGGAGCGGGGGGCGGGAGACCGGGAGAGGGGCTTCCTTCTCTCCCCAAGCCCCGCCAGATGTTGGAAAGGCAAACAATAGCGGAAACGCGGAGAAACAAAAGGCCATTCGCCACGATCTCTGTCGGCTGTGTCGCAAGGCCCTGTGGGCAAGGCATATGGGAGGATCAAAAAGGAGAGGAAGGGGCAATCCTCGGGGGCTTAGGGTCACTGGTACTTGCCAGACGCCAGGGGTCAGCTCTATTACACTCCTGAGAAGGGTCCAAAGGTGGGGAAGGGCAATCAAAGAACAGTTTAAGGTTTTCACCCATTTCCCCAGTGCAGGAGCTAGGACTCCAGAGGTTTGACAGTTGTTGCGTCAAGAGTTCGGCAGGATTTGTAAGTCCTTTGTACGCTCCTCACCTCCACGGAGCAGCAACAGCCCGGAGCGACCAGACTGTACGCAGTTCCCCTACGCAGCCCCAAACCAAGTCTCCTCCCTCAGGATCCACACACCCCAGCGCGGTCCCCCTGCCTCCCGCGCACTTGCAAAAAAGTTTGTTTTCCCGCCACCCACAGCCCAACGCGCACCCTGCACGCACCCGCGGTTCGGGATGGGTTCGGAAACAGATCCGCACTCCTAAGAAAAGAGGAGTTTATCGATTTACATCTTTCAAAATCAGGGGCACGAATCCCGGGCTGGGAAACGGACCCTTGTTCCTGCCGGGAAGTGCGCACGCGGAGCCGGCCAGAAGCCAAGGCGCGCGCACGGGTTGCAGCGGACTCCAGCCCCTGAATCCCGCGGCCGGCCAGGGGAGCGGGTCCACACCTCCCTCCCTCTGTTGCACCCCGGTGCGCCCGGCACCTCTGCCCACCTGGGGCGCTGCCTCCCAGCGCTTGGTTTTCACTCACCATGGGGTTTTTCCTTCAGCCCAGGGCCCTGCAGGCTCCTTTCGCCGGGTCAGAGCGAGAGAAAAAGGGTGAGCTCGGGGCAGGTGGGGCGACGCTTGCAGATCTCCACTAGGGGCTCTCCGGCCAGCAAGCGCGGTCCAGGCGCGCTAGGGGCGGGCGGGCGCGGGGCTCCAGCTGCAGTTGCCGCCGCTCCAGAGCAGCTCCCACATGGACCCAGCGCGCGGCGCAGCCCGCCGGGGCTCGATTGTAGCGCGGCGGCGCCAGGCGGGGACCCCTGGCGGCCGCCTGTGGAATGGCAGCTCGTAGGGGAGAGAAGTCGGGTAGCTTTTAGGGTCATCTTTCCTTCAGAAAGAGGAGGGACGCACGCAGTCTGCCAGGGCTCCAATCTTTCCGAGAAGACACAGGCTTTCGGGTGAGCCAGGGCGGCAAGGAAGATGGATGTCAGATCAGAAAGGATGTCCTCTGAATCCACAACGGCCACTGCCAAGGCACCTAGTGGGGGGAATGGCTTACTCTCTCCAGGATTTTCTCACTGTCAAAAAATGCCATGGACTGCTTGACACAGAGTGGAGCATTAATCATTAGAAAATACTTTGAGGTTCTAGAGGATTTACTAGAACAAGCCGGAAATTATGAGTAAACAAGGATTTCGAAGCCAAACCCACAGCCCTCCGCTTTCAGCTTGCCTGATCTCAGTCTGCCCCAAACCTTTAAGCCTCAGTATTCTCTGCAAATTGGTGGGAGCAACATATACCTTACAGAGTGGTCATTAAGGTTAAACTAAATATAGAGAGTATTCTTAGTTTATAATAAGACTCATAAAATACCAGGTTCCGGACTTCCTGAGAAAAATGACCGGGTTTTCCACATCTTTCTATCCCCCATATGACAGCATGTTGATGCATATTGATTGAAGAGTAGCAGATGATAAGAACCGCAATTTGCTTTCCTTACTATACCCTGTAAAGAGGTGCAGAATATATCGAGTAGAATTAGGATATATGGAGAAAACATCCCTCCCCCAAAAGAGGTTTCCACAAGTACTGACAGAACTTCTAAAATCAAGTCATCTCTGAGATTGTAGGAAACATATGATATATAGTCAGAGTATAATGATATCAACCCTAGATTAAATGATTCTACTTAATTCTGTGTCATTTGTGCAATGTCAAGGTATTGAGACTGTGAATATGAGACTCAAACAAGGGGACAGGGGTGGGGGGGTGTGTGTGAAGGGATTGCCAGATACAAAAACACAGGCGCTAAGCAATATTTCTATTTGTCACTAAAGAATGCAACCTTATTTTCAAACTGCCCCAATTTTTAGACACTCCAACTTGGTCATGCATTTAATGCTTGTTTGGTCTTTTTGGCCTCTTGAAAATCAGAGAGCTCTTCCTCATCCAGAAGAATTAGGATGGAAGTTTCCCTGAATTATACTTTACTAGTCCTCTCTTACTTGTCTCATCCCCAGTTGGGAGAAGGCTGTTGACTACCATCAAGAAGAGAGGAAAAATAAGGTCTCTTGTCTCAGAAACAAAAGCAGGATGTTAAGATCCAACTTCTGCCTTTGGATATAGGGCTGACCCATCAGGGTGCAAATGAACAGATCATAGCAGGGCTGAGAGGACATTTAATTTTAACCAACAAACATTAATGAAACTGTGTCTGCCTGTGTCCTTGTGTTTCAGCTTTGCCCACCCCTTGATAGCTCCTTCCCTGGGGAAGAGTGGTAAATCTGGTTATTTGGAGGGAGCCTTTGGTATATCCTGGATAACTTTCACCAGGGAGTAGGGGCACATAGTCTCTTCGGCTTCTGGGCTACATCTCATTCTCCAACCCAACTTTCATCAGAGCCCTGCAGAGTTGTTATACAGCGAATTTGACACCATCATGAATGGAGCAAGATACTGTTTCTCATTGGCTATTATTCCTTATGTGTATGTTTCTTTGCATCTTTGTAAAATAAATCTCAAGACAGAGAATGGAGAAAGAGGAGTATCCAGGTACTGAACCGATCCTCTTCATCAAACTCCCTCCCACTGCTGTGTCAGCAAATGGCTCAACCTTTCAGTTGCTCAGGCTCCAAACCTGAGTGGAATCATCTTTCACTTGTCTCTTTTTATGTTTCACTTCCAATCTCTCAGCAAATCCTCTCACCTTCAAAATCTATCTAAAAGCAGATCTCTTTCCATATCCCACCCTACCCCCACACACACACTCAGTTACCACCCTGGTCTAAGCCACTAATACCTTTAGCTTGAATTACAGCAATAGCCTTGTAACTGGTTCCCCTGCCTCTACCCTGCCATCTACTGTCAATAAGCAGCCAGTGTACTTCTGTCAAAATGCACGTCATATCATGTCACCATGCTACTTAAAATCCTCCTTTGACTTCTTATCTTAGGGCAAAGCCTGTACAGACTGGCATCCCCTTATTTCTGACCTCATCTACTATCCTTCCCATTACAAATCCCAGAAATGCCAGGGAAGCTCCTACCAGAGGGCCTTGGTACTTGGCCTCTAACTTCATGATTGCTGCTTTACTTCCTTCAGCTCTTTGCTCAAAAATCAACAGATGTCTCCCTTTTCAACTTTTTTAAAAAATGACAACCATCCTCTCCTTCTGACATTCCCTATCCACATTTCTTGCTCCAATTTTCTTCTTAGAATTTATCATCATCTGACATGCTATATATTTTACTTATTTTGTTTACTAACTGTATTACTTTTCTATGGCTGCAGAACAAATTACCACAAACTTAGAGTCTTAAAACAATACAAATTTATTATCTTATGGTTCTGTAGGTCTGAAGTCCAGCACAGGTCTCATTGGGATAAACTCAAGGTGTTGGCAGAGTTGTATTCCTTTTTAAAGTCTAAAGGGGAGAATTCGTTTCCTTGTTTTTAGCCAGCTTCCAAAGGCCACCCGGTTATATTGCTCTGGACAACAGTGCTCAGAGTTCAAGGGCTACTCAAATTAAATTTAATAAGAGACTATTCCTATTCATTTTGGCTGAATCTGATTACCCAGCGTCATACTCATTGTGCTTATGAGTATGTTGATTGTAATTGTTACGGGCCATTCACTAACAAACAGCAGACCTCTTCTAGTCCTTCCTTTTGTCCATGCAATGAGAGTTCACAAATTTAAGGGTGTACCTACTAAATCTTCAACAGTCGGGCATATTTTCTCCCTGCTTTGATTTTGCTTTTAAGATCCAGAGCAGTGATAGGGCTGGAGAAATTGTTTCAATGCTTATGGGAACTTCTGTTATAATAAAATTTATGTTAATGAACTGTGTGTCTGGGAAATGAATGTACATGGCTTCCCCTAAGTAATAAAGTAATGGCAATTTAAACAAGAAGAAGTGTGTGTGTGTGTGTGTGTGTGTATGTGTGAATACTGTAGAACCTCCATAGCTGACCATATCACTACATTGACCACCTCCTTAAGTTGACCTAATTTTCACAGACTGGACATGAACCACATGTACAATAGGGCAGCTCCTTATGTTGCCCACCTCCATATGTTGCCCAGTTTATTACAGACCCTTGGGTAATCAACTTACAGAGGTTCTACTGTATATAAAAATATAAAAATACATATACATGTATTAACATATATATCTTTTAGAGATTATATATATATGTATATATGTATCTTTTAAGCAATTTCAAAACACGACACATCAACTACACAAAATCTCCCTAAAAAGAAAAGCCCAGGACCAGATGGCTTCATGTCAGAATTCTACCAAACCTTTAAAGAAGATCTAGTACCTATACTACTAAATCTCTTCCAAAATATAGAAAAAGAAGGAATATTACCCAACACATTCTACGAAGCAAACAGCACCTTGATCCCCAAACCAGGGAAAGACCCAACAAGAAAAGAAAATTATAGACTAATATCACTAATGAATATAGATGCTAAAATAATAAGATCCTAACAAACAGAATCCAACAACACATAAAAAAAATTATACACCATATCCCAGGGTCTCAAGGCTGGTTCAATATACATAAATCTATAAATGTAATTCAACACATAAACAAACTTAAAAATAAGAACCATATGATTCTTTCAATTGATGCAGAAAAAGCTTTTTATAATATTTAGCATCCTTCATGATCAGAACACTTAAGAAAATCAGTATAGAAGGGACATTTCTTAAACTAATAGAGGCCATCTACAGCAAACCCACAGCCAATATCATATTGAATGGAGTCAAATTGAAATCATTTCCACTTAGATCAGGAACCAGGCAAGGTTGCCCATTGTCTCCATTTCTCTTTAACATTGAAATGGAAGTGTTAGCCATTGCAATTAGGGAAGAAAAGGTGATCAAGGGTATCCACATAGGGTCAGAAGAGATCAAACTTTCACTCTTCACAGATGATATGATTGTATATCTGGAAAACACTAGGGATTCTACTACAAAACTGTTAGAAGTGATGAAGGAATATAGCAATGTCTCAGGCTACAAAATCAACATCCATAAATCTGTACCTTTTATATATACCAACAATAACCAAGGCGAACAACCAGTCAAGGACTCTATTTCTTTCACAGTAGTGCCAAAGAAGAGGAAATATTTGAGAGTATACCTAACAAAGGACATGAAAGACCTCTACAAAGAGAACTATGAAACTCTAAGAAAAGAAATAGCCGAAGATGTTAACAGATGGAAAAACATACCATGCTCATGGCTGGGAAGAATCAACATTGTTAAAATGTCCATACTGCCCAAAGCAATATATA
>CAUYPK010032114.1:0-10679 GCA_963574355.1 Loris lydekkerianus | reverse complement strand
TTTTAATTTTTTTTATTCTTTTCAGCCTATTACTATATGATGTCATTAAGCGATTTTCGGCCAATTTTTCTCTACAAATTCAAATTGAACCAAAGTGCTGCTGAAACAGCCCGAAAAATTAACCAGGCATTTGGCAATGATAGTGTTAATGAATGCACTGTTTGACGTTGGTTTGCGAAATTTCGTTCCGGGAATTTTAGCCTCAAAGATGAGCCCTGAAGTGGTTGATCTAGAGTAATCCAGGACGAGACTTTGAGGACCCTGGTGGAGACTGACCCATCACAAACGGTGCGTGGGATGGCGGAAGAACTGGGTGTCAGCTCCCATGCGGTTTTTGATGGTTTAAAACGTATTGGAAAAGTCAAAAAGCTTAAAAAGTGGGTGCCCCACGATTTAAACGATCGGCAGAAATTGTCACGTTTTGAGGTTTGTTCTTCATTGCTTTTGCTCAACCAAAACGATCCTTTTTTGGATTGGATCGTCATGTGTGATGAAAAGTGGATTCTCTACGACAATAGGAAACGTTCAGGACAGTGGTTGGACACCGATGAGCCACCCAGGCACTTCCCAAAGGCAAAACCCCACCAAAAAAAGATCATGGTTACTATATGGTGGTCAGCGGCTGGTGTGATTCCCTGTAACTTTCTGCAACCAGGCCAAACCATCACAGCAGAGTCCTACTGTGAGGAAATCGACGAAATGTACCAAAAATTGCGTCAGCAGCAGCCAGCACTGGTCAACAGAAGAGGTCCGATCCTGCTCCACGACAACGCCTGGCCGCATGTCTCACAAATCACCGTCTGAAAATTAAAGGAATTGTCGAGGTTCTGCCCCACCCACCATACTCTGCAGACCTCTTGCCAACTGACTACCATCTTTTCAAGCACTTCGATAACTTTCTCACTGGTAGAACCTTTGCCAATCAGGACCTAGCAAAAACGGCCTTTGTTGACTTCACCGAATCCCGAGCACCCAATTTTTATGCCCATGGAATTAGTCGACTTGTGTTAAGTTGGCAAAAGTGCACTGATTCAAATGGCGCTTATTTCGATTAAATTGAATAAATATTTACTGAGATATTACAGTTTAAAGTAGACTCATAAAAACAGACAAAACTTTTGAAATGACCTATAATATTAAAAAACAGAAAACACAACAGCAAGTAATGCGCTGGCCTAGACCTCAGGTTGGTCCAGCCCTGAAGAATGCACTTAGAAACCATGTCGCACTATCTTGTCTTGGTCATCCCACTGCATCGTGACTGCTCAACTAATAACTGCTTCCACAAATAAATGAACATCACTTAACCCACCAAAACTCCTCGGTGCCTCTCCCCTATCTACTTAACTCAGTCCACATTTCTTAGCTTGGCATTTAAAGCTACCACTGCTTTGTCTTCCACTTCCTGTATAGCACCCCTACATGTCTCCATGGTTCAGCTAAACTGAACTGCTTAGTATTCCTAATACACCCTGCCTTGGCCTTGCCTTTGCTCATGGACAAGGAATTCTTTATTTCTAATCTCTGCCCAAGGAAACTGTATTCAAACATCTTCAAGAATGAGTTCTCCTTAGAAGCTTTCCAGGATGCCTTTCTCCACCCTTAAGAGGCAGGTCTCTTCCTTTGCATACTCTGAACACTCCTGATTCCTGTTGTCAGAAGACCCAGAATTCTATGTAATGATGATAATGAAGATGATGACGCTAGTTGTTAATGTTTATGTTACTTTTGCTTACTACAGCACTGTATTTATGCACGATGTTAAGTGCTTTACACATATTGACTCAGTTTACTTCATTCAAGAACTCTATCTACTACTGTCTCCATTTTATAGTGAGACACTGCAAGGCTAAGTTACTTGTCTAGCTACACAGCTTTTGAGAAGTAGAACAGGAGATCTTTAATCTAGCCAGTATGGTTTCAGTCTTTTAGCTTTTCTCAATGGGTTTTAAGAGAGAATTAAGCCCTAATGCTGAAAGGCATCTATTGTATGTAATAAATTAAATTCCCTCTTGAAATATCTAAAATGGTACTAGGTACATTATCCTTGGGAGACTTGGGGAAATAGTTCCTCATACATTCGTAGGGTTTAAATTTTTCCCAGAGCCTGGGCTGACTTCTTCATGTTCTCTCTCAACACATGTCTATACTTTCCATATCCCAGACATCCCTTCCCCATCTCAGTTTACAGTCTTTGCAAGCTGAAACTACATCTATCTTTTCATTCCTATTAGTTCTATTGCACTGTTTTCATAATTTTCACATGGTCAAGTTTCTCTTTAATTAAGTAATTCTTATATTCAGCACTCCAGGATAGTTGATAAGCATCTTTCTTATCTAATAACTAAAACTACCTGGGTTTTTTTTTTTTTTTTTTGGTTATGTCTAACAGACACTTCAAAATCCTTTTTACCAAGATATAATTTAAAGACAGTGAGGTATATCCCTTTAAAGTGCATAAAATGGTGAGTTTTGATGGAGGAACACCTGTGAAACCACAATCACATTTAACACACAGGACTATTTCATCATCCCCCCAAATTCCTCCTGCCCCTTTGCAGTACCTTCTTCTGCCACCCCTCATTTCAGATAATCATTAATCAGGTTTCTATCACTGCAAATTAAGTTTGCCTTTTCCAGAATTTCAAGTAATGGAATTAGATAGTAGGTAGTCATTGTTGCTTGAATTCTTCCACTCAGGAAAATAATTCTAAGATTCATATGCATCTAAGATTCATAAGTGTCATTGTCAGTGGTTGGTTCATTCTGTTACTAAGCATTCCATTATATGGATATACATTTTGGTGATCCAGTCATCTACTGATGAACATTTGGGTAGTTTTTGTTTTGAGCTACTACGAATAAATTTGCACTTAACATTTGTGTATTAATCCTTGTGTAGATAATCATTGCTTTTGCATAAAGGCTTCATCATGTAGAAAGTATATGCTCGGCTTTTGAAGAAACCAGTTTTTTTATTGGTAGCTTTATTTGTAACAGCAAAAAATGCAAACAACCATTAGTGAACGAATAAATAAATTTTGGTATATGCATACAAGGTAATATAACCAAGCAATACAAACGTGATAGATACAACAATGTGGATGAATCTTAAAATAATCATGCTGACGAAGCCAGATAAAACAGCACATACTAAACATGATTCCATTTATAAAAAATTGTAGAAAATATAAATTAATTATTAGTAACAGAAAACAGATCAGCAGTTGCCTGGAGACTACAATGGAAAGAGAAATTATGGAAAGAGACTATGATGGGTTACGAAGGGGCATAAGGCAGTGATTTACAGCTGTATACATGTGTCAAGATTCCTTAACATGGGCTGGGTGTGGTGGTCCATGTCTATAATCCTAACATTCTGGGAGGCCAAGGTGGGAGGATCCCCTGAGATCAAGAGTTCAAGAGCACCCCGAACAAGAGCAAGACCCCACATCTACTAAAAACACAGAACATAGGTAGATGTCTGTAATTGCAGACACCTGGGAGACTGGGGCAGGAGGACTGCTTGAGCCCAGAAGTTTGAGATTGCAGTAAGTTATAATGACGCCACTGCAGTCTAGCCAGGGCACAAAGTGAGACTCTGTCTTAGAAGAAAAAAAAAACCACTCAGGATGAATACTTTCAATATATGTAGTTAATTGTATGTCAATTACAGTTCAATTTTGAAAAAGACCACAACAGTACTTGTAGGGACAAACAGAGAAATTCCTTTATGTAATACAATAACCCTGAAACTATCTCCACTATTTATAAAACTTTAATGCAATAGAAAATGATTTGCCTGGGTGTCTAAACCATGAAAACAAATGAGCAGCAGAACTGCTCCAAAAGACATAAAACAAACAAACAAACTTACTCATCCATTAAAATAAATCCCATCTGTAATAGCTAGAGAATGCTTTCTCAAGTACACAGTGCCGGTGTGGTCAGGGAGCTGGGATTGACAAGTCTGTAGTATTTATTTTGGTAGACTGATAAGTGTTATGGCAAAAGAGTACTAATTCTTAAAACAGAAAATGCAGAATTCAAGTAAAAAAAACTTATATGTGACGAAGAATACTTTTTAATGCTAAAAGCTATAATTGGTAATGAACTATAACACCTCTGACCATGCACAAAACAATACAGCAACTACTCTGTCACAAAACACAAAGGGCGCGAGATGCAATGTGATACAGACTTTAATATGCTACTCTCAGTATAAGACAGATGAAGTAGACAAAAAATAACTAAAGATATATAAGGCCAAAATAGAATAATGAATAAAGACATGTTTTCTGGCATATCACAATCTATGGCATACATTTTAAGCTATGATAAAAGACAAATTGAAATACATAAACTATTATGTCAAAAATCATTTCTGAAAGACTAAAAATAAACTATATTGCAAAGAGGAAAAAAGATTAAAAAAAAAAAAAAAGATGAACAGGAGAAGAACAGGGCCTCAGTGACTCACAGGATGATATCAAAAGGTCTATTTTACATTTAATTGTAGCCCCAGAAGGATGGTGAAGAGAAGAGTGGGGCAGAAAACATATTTGCAAAAATAATGCCTGAAAATTACCCAAATTTGATTGAAATCAAGTTCATGTATAAAAAAACAAAAATGCCTAAGGTGAACCAGAAAAACCCCAAAAAAGCAAAACCAACAGGTAGGGGGTGGGGAAAAGATCTTTAACAGAAAAAAATAAAACTCAGGGATATAAATGTTTTAAAAAAAAAAAAAAAAGGAAAAGAAAAAAAAATCAAGCCATATGAGTTTAAAATCTAAATGCACTAAGAAAATGCCATGAAGGCTATGTTGAACAGTTTGATGAGAATATTTCAGATTGTATATGAAACCAGCACATTGTACCTCTTGATTGCACTAATGTACACAGCTATGATTTAACAATAAAAAAAATCCAAATGCAGTAATAGGCTGATAAATTCTGGTCACATTAAAAGAAAACCCCAAAGATATACTAAAGAAAAAAGGCTAATAGCTCCCAAAAGTAAATAGTTCTTTAAAAATTGAAAAATTCAAAAGCCTGACAGAGAAATAAACAGATAATTCACTGTCACCTCCTTTCTCAAAGACACTGAAATGACCCTTTAAACATACTGAAAAGATTTTCAACCTTACTCATAATTAGAGAAATTGAATCAAAATGATACCAAATTATCAGATGGTAAAAATGTCTAACAACATGTTCCTTTGGTGAGGATGTGGAGGAAATAAACATTCGTATATAGGGCTGGCTTGAATGCAAATCTATAACAGCCTTTGGAAGAGGAATTCGGCAATGTTGAACAAAACTACACAAGCATTTACCTCTTGACCCAGCGACCCTATCTCTAGTAGTTCACCTAAAAGATACATCTTTGACATGATTACATGTTTGCACTTGGAGATGGGAGGACTCAACTATAGTATGACCACACAATGGAATACCAGACAACTGTAAAAAGAAGCAAGGAAGATCTCTGGGAATAGACATGAGGTAGTTTTTACAACATGGTAAGCAGAAAAAGCAAACAACAAAATAGTGTTAAAATGTTACCTCTTGTGTCAAAAAGGAGAAGAAATACATATAAACTTATAGGAATTATACTTATGGTGGCTTGATTACCTTCACTGGGTGGGGAAATGGTAGGAAGGACAAGAATGGGACAGAAGAGAGAGGTGGGAAAGGGGTGCTTCTTTGAGGACACCTTTTTTGGTACAGTTTTGACTTTCTGAAACTTGTTTCTATTTCAGATACTCAAAAATAATGAATGAAATTTGCAAGGATGAGGGACAAGCCAAATTTGAATATAAACAAAATAAATGAACTTGATTATATTTCAAATAACATGGACACACTGAAGAAAAAATAGAACTACCCTTAACTTTTGAATGTAAGATTTTGGCAATATACCCTTTTGGCTAAAGAAGAAGAGAATGTGGAGGCGGAGCATGATGGCGGACAGGAGGGACGTGTAGCCCACCTCTCCCAAGCCATCAGGAGAGAAGAAAGGGTGTCTGGACTTTCCCTGACTGTGGATTATTGGTGTGAGAAGCTCAGCTGGAGATGCTCAGCGAAGTGGCGAACTGTTATATCTGAGGGGTAATTTAAAACCACAGACTCTGTTGTAGAGATTCTTCCCTGCCTGGCTGAGCTGGCCAACAGGCCCCTCCCTTAAGGAGGGCAACAGCTTGCAAACGCTGATAAAACCCAATTAACAAATATTTATTCCTGAACTGAGAGAAGCATCTGAAAGGAGAGCCACTCCAAACCACAGGAAACGGGCAACCTGCTGGACAATGGAAGGGAAGGGAGTGCACCTGGGAAACAGACATTTTGAACTATCTAAGGGTGAGCGCCCTCCCCCAGACCAGCAGGGATTGAGTAAAACCACAATATTCCAGCTGAGGAAGGCTGGAGGGGGTTGACAGTTCAGGCTACACTGCTAACTGGCTGGTCCCGATCAAAAAGAGAAACTTTGAATCATAAAACTCAGAATAAGGTCCCCGAGTCCTCCCGCCGCGCGAACCGGCTCCCACCAAGCCAGCCGCGCCAGCCAGCTCCTGCCCGGCCGCGAACTCAGCAGCACCACCCCCCCAGCTGATTATAGTTGCCAGCTTGCAGGAGAACCTGGGAGCAGAGTGGAAAGATTGGAGAAGTGTGGACTGCTGCACTGAGTGGGAAGGTCTGTCGCGAGTGCTGTCCGGAGCAAAATAGCTGATGTTACACATTACTTGGGTGACAAACTTTTACAGAAACTCCAAAATGGCTATCGGCCATGGAAGGCGGTTACCATGGTAACCAGAAAAGTTACCATGTCCAGAAAGTATATAGCAGTTTGATTATATTCCTACGAAAGCTGAAGCTTACATCATACATATAGAAGTATATTTCTACATACAAGAACAAGTTTTTTGTAGACGGTGCCTTTCTTTCTGTTTTTTTTTTCTTTTTCTTTTCTTTTTTTTTGTGTGTGTTTGTTTTTGTTCTTGTGCTCTGTTTTTTCCTCACCATTTACTTGGAGGAGCTTCTGTTAATTTTTTATTATTACTTTTTAAATAGATATATATTTTTTATTTCTATTTTTTCTAATTTTAATTTCTCCTTTCTTCTCTTAAATTTTCTACAAAAACCACTTATTTATTTTTTTAAAAATTATTTTACAACTATCACTATTTTTATTGCAGTTGTTTTTATGTTGCTGGTGTCATGGGTCTTGTCTGTATGTCTATTTGACTCCGTCTGTTTCTGTATCTATGGGCTAATGTGTCTGGTAGCTTTTGTATCTGTCTATTTACTCATTTGCTGTCAATGAGCTCAGTGTTCCAACCTGCAACCCTGAGCTCCAAACACTCCTTTCCACTCTCACTCTGAGGTCTGAAGGACTGCCCCCCAGGAGTCTAGATTCTGGGGTCACTGCTCGAGAGATATAGACAGGACCTGAACTGCAGCTGGACAGTGCCGATTCTACAGCACAGGAGTGAGGTGACAACGGTCGGCTAAAAAGGAATCACAAAGGACCAGAGGTGCCCCGAGGTGCAGAGCAGCAGCTGTCTTTAGCAATAACAAGGCCCACTCCCAGATATCCTGTAGCCACTCCTCCTGTTTCCTGGGAAATCAGATGAGGCGGGCATCTTCTCAGATGGCAACCACCACGGATCAGACCTGGGACTGAAACACAGGCCCCGTGAGTAAAGGGTTTGCCAGAGGCGGTACTGGCTTGGGTGGAGCACGGGACTAGAAAACGCACTCCCAGAGCTGGGAAACTCCCAGGGTGGGGATGATCCAAAAGACTGCTCTACTGAGCCTAAGACACACCTGGCCCTCAGGGGATTATCAGCCTATAGACAAAGTAGGCCAATAGGCTATGGCTGACATCTAACTGTGCTGCAAATACAAACCTGTAGGAGTAAAGACAGGGCCTGAGGAACAGGTTCTGGAAACTCAAGTCAGCCTCTCCTCTGCAGAGGAATTCATCATGGGCTCTGCAGAGTCAGAAACAAACTCCCAAGGGTACTTCTGTTCAGCCAGAAACATAAATTAAGGGTGGGGCTGGAACTGAGTGAACACTCCCAGACTCCATCAAGTGCCTGAGGCTGACAGGCCTCACCACCCCCTACTGGATAGAGGCCAAGAGCAGTGGCTGGGACGAGCAGATACAGACTTCCCTGGGATTTAGGCAGGTGCAAACCTCTGGAGTATCTGCTCACTGCAGACAACTGACTGGGTCACAGCCTTATGGGGCCAGCAGTGACTGGGTGCGACAGAGCTGCAAGGTGGGGAAGGAGGCATCAAACTTCCCAGACTGATCTATTTGCTGGGTGGCTCCTCCGGATTCCAGAAAGCACAAGACCAAGCCATATTAGAGCAGTCACCAGACCCCTGTGATCCAGTTCCCAGAGACCTCTTAAAATCTCCAACCCGAGACAGGCATTGACTGAGACAATTGATTTGGACCTTTTGAACGAAGCCAATTGCCTGAGGACTGTTCAGGTGATTCCCTGGGTGTGTGGCTAGAGGAAGGTTTGATTCTCCTTTTCCAATTGTAGCCTATGGTGGGTGGGAAGACTTAATTGCTAGTGTTTCTACACAGCTGAGACTTCAACCCAGAGTAACTGTTTCACTAGGGCCGAACAGAAACCAGCTGAAAACAAGACAGAACCACTTAGCCCCACCACACCAAACAAGGCCCCAGTTTCTCAGGCCACAGTACTGTACGGGTCCTCAACAAAACTCCAAGAAAAAAATAAGATCAAAGGGAGTAAAATAATCATGGGGCGGAATCAGCGGAAAAACTCCGGTAACATGAATAACCAGAATAGATCAACCCCCCCAAGGAAAAGATACGGTACAGGTAATTGAAGATCCCATTCACAAAAAACTGGCTGAGATGTCAGAAATTGAATTCAGAATTTGGATGGCAAACAAGATTAATAAAATAAAATTAGGAATTCGAGGAGAAATTCAAAAGTTATCTCAAGAATTTAACGAATTTAAAGACAAAACCAACAAAGACTTAGACTCACTGAAGCAAGAATTTGCAGCCCTCAAAGATCTGAAAAATAAAACAGAATCTCTCAGTAATAGAGTGGAGCACGCAGAGGAAAGGATCTCTGACACTGAAGACAAAGCCTTTGAACACTCCCAATCTCTCAAAGAGGAAGAGAAATGGAAAGCAAAAACAGATCATTCTCTCATAGATCTCTGGGATAATTCGAAGAAGGCAAACCTCCGAATCAATGGAATTCCTGAAAATGATGAAGTAGCCTCGCTGGGTACAGAGGCCCTTCTGCATGAAATTATAAAAAGGAATTTTCCAGACATGCCTAGAGATTCTGAAATACAGATAGCAGACAGCTTCAGAACCCCAGCACGACTCAACCCCACTAAGACATCTCCCAGGCATATCAAAATTAACTTCACGAAAGTTAATACTAAGGAGAAAATTCTCAGAGCTGTGAGGCAAAAGAAAGCCATTACATACAAAGGAAAGAATATTAGAATGACTGCAGATCTCTCTGCTGAAACTTTTCAACCCAGAAGAGGGTGGTCAGCGACTTTTTATCTCCTAAAGCAAAATAACTTTCAACCCCGGATCTTGTATCCAGCTAAACTGAGTTTCATTTATGATGGAGAAATTAAATACTTTAACGACATTCAGATGTTGAAGAAATTTGCCATAACCAAACTAGCTCTCCAGGATATTCTCAGACCTATCCTCCATAATGACCAACCCAATCCTATACCACAAAAGTAAACTCACTCAGAAAAATCTGATCAAACTCTAACTTACACACTGGCGAAAGGATTAAACATGTCCACTGGACTTTTGAAAAACTCGATACCCACAATTTCACCAGACTGATCAATATTCTCCATTAATGTGAATGGCTTAAACTGTCCTCTAAAGAGGCATAGGTTGGCTGACTGGATACATAAACTTACACCAGATATTTGTTGCACACAAGAGTCACATCTTAACTTAAAAGACAAACACAGACTCAGGGTGAAAAAATGGTCATTCATATTTCAAGCAAATGGTAATCAGAAAAAAGCAGGTATTGCAATTCTATTTGTAGATATAATAGGCTTTAAACCAACAAAAGTAAAAAAGGACAAGAATGGTCACTTCATATTTGTTAAGGGTAATACTCAATATGAAATTTCAATTATTAATATCTATGCACCCAACCAGAATGCAACTCAATTTATAAGAGAAACATTAACAGACATGAGCAACTTGATTTCCTCCAGCTCTATAATACTTGGAGATTTAAACACTCCATTGGCAGTGTTGGACGGATCCTCCAACAAGAAGCTGAGCAAAGAAATTTTAGATTTAAACGCTACCATCCAACATTTGGATGTAGCAGACATCTACAGAACATTTCATCCCCAAAAAACTGAATACACATACTTCTCATCAGCCCACGGAATTTACTCCAAAATCGATCACATTTTAGGTCACAAGTCTAACCTCAGTAAATTTAAAGGAATAGAAATTATTCCATGCATCTTCTTGAATCACCATGGAATAAGACTCAAGCTGAGTAACAACAGGAATCTGCATACTCATACAAAAACATGGAAGTTAAATAACCTTATGCTGAATGATAGCTGGGTCAGAGATGAGATTAAGAAAGAAATTGCCAATTTTTTGGAACAAAA
>CAUYPK010032111.1:0-54621 GCA_963574355.1 Loris lydekkerianus | reverse complement strand
TTGGGGATGAGCAGACCCCAAACCCAGGACTCTAGGACTTCCATAAAGACAGGTATAAATATTCCATTTGTCCAAGTGTGCATGTGGGAGGGGCTGTCGAGAATCCAGCTGCAGAGAAGTGGGGGAAACTTCTGCTTGAGGACGCAAGAGCTGAGCAAAGAGGCAGCCACTGGGTGAAGATAGACTTTGTGGCTGAGCCTCCGCCAACTCCTTCCTCTCCACTCCCTCCTGGCACTCTGGTCTTCTAGGAGAGACAAGGAGGGTAGTTTGGACCTCCTCCCCAGGGTCCTGTGCTCTCAGGGTACAGCCTGGCACATGCAGGACTGAGGTGGCACCTGTCCAGCAGCATGAGACCAAGGAAGAGGATAGGCCTTCGGAGAGAACGCTGTGACTTGCAACAACTGGCTCTGAGAGTTCAGTGGCAGCAGCCACCACTGTGCCCACCTGCATGGGAGTGCTGGCTATCCCCAAACTTGGTCCTCCGGCTCAGGATCTCACAGGAACAGTCCTCGCCACAGCAACCAGACATGCTAGGGGAAGAGTCATCAGTTTCAAACTGCAGCACCGCTCTGAAAAATTGATAGGTGCCATGATTGTGTTTAAATACCGTTAACATAACCTTCTTCATCTGTGTGCTACTGGCCATGAGCTGCAAGATCTGTATGAGGAACTTCCCCAGGCCCTTCCGCCGCACCTTGCTTTCCAGCTGCACTTCGTAGCAGGACAGGACGTCATCCCCGCACTCCACGTCAAACCGGAAGTGAGAAAAAGCACCGGGGATGGAACTGTTTTCCCAAGCAATGAGGTACCAGGCTCGGTCACCTGTCATTTCCTCTCGCTTCTCTCTGTCCTTCCAGCCCCACTCGCTCTGCTCACACATGGTTTGCATATTGGTTTTAGTCAGGTCGAAGGCCCAGTCCACAGTGGCCGGCTCCAGTCCAGACACTCGCTTACATTCAACAGAGACGGTCAACCCATTTTGATCCTATTTCTTGAACACTGGGAAAGCCTCCAGAGGGTCTCCAAGCCTATTGGCTGCGTCCACTTTGGCACAAACGGCATCCATGGCTGCTCGCTCCTCCGCCGCTTCTGTTTCTTCTCCTTGGCTTTGCTTGACTTTCTCCTCATGGTGTCGGCGGCGGCGGCAGCCCTGCGGTTCCCTCCTTCACACACTTGCCGGTAGGGAGGCGGCAACTGCTGCGACTCTACTTAAATTGTTTTGGAAAGAAGTTCAAAGCACAGTAACAATAGTCTTTTTTTTAAACTCTTTTTTTTGATCAACATAATTTAAATGTGCCAGGGAAGTTTAACTATAGGTGCCAGTGAGCAGCAAGATAAAAAAACGTTGAAAAACACTGGGCTACCCCCTGGGCCCACGATGGCCTGAACGAGGCACCTGCACATGAGGCGACTGTCGTGTGGTGGCAGTGCCAGCCAGGTGTTCTTATTAACACTCCTCTTATAGGGCTGGGTCGCAGCGACCACACTGCGTTCTCTCGCACTGGTGCTTGGGCTCCTGTTCTCTCCTGGAAAACACATATTCCACAAGGAGCCAGCTGTCAACTGTGCAAAGGGATGGGAACTGTCTTGGCGGGGGTCATGCCTTCTCTGAAAAATCAACGCAGCACTCAGATGAGGCATTCTTAGTTACAGAGGCTAACTAAGCTGCACACCCGGGCACCTCAGCATTTATGGGACTGAGTTTTAAACATAAACAATGCAGGAAGCCAGTGAAGAAAGGGGTGGCCACAGTGTTTGCCTATGGTTTCTTCTGGGCTGAGAGTTCAGAGGTCTCATCATCCTTGGCCACGTCCGCTCGAGTCCATCTGGCGTCTTCCAATGCCTCTGACCTGCCTGCTGCAATGTGCGAGTGGGGAGTTTCCTCAGGATCTTTTTCAGCTTTTGGGGTTTTTGCTGTTACCGTTTCCTGTTTCTGAGACAGGGTCTCACTCCAGATTAGAGAGTAGTGGTGGGATCGTAGTTTGCAATAGCCTCAAACTCAAGCGATCTTCCTGCCTCAGTCTCCCGAGTAGCTGGGACTATAAGCATGTACCACCACGCCCAGCTAATTTATCTATTTTTAGAGATAAGGGGTCTCACTATGTTACCCGCGCTAGTCTCAAACTCCCAGGCTCAAGTGATCGTCCTTCTCAGGCTTCCCAAAGTGCTGGGATTACAGGTATGTGAACACCGGGCTGCAGCTTTTACATTATAAAAAATTCATCACATTTCTCCACAGCACGCAGCATCCCTCAGCTTGTTTTTTTTTTTTACTATTACAAAATTGAGGTTGGCCCATCAGATGTCACTTTGCACCTTGGGTGGGAAATATGGCACTCGGGAGCCTGTGCTGTCTTTGTGGGGCTGTGCCTGTCACCCGGGACACTGACAACACTCATCGTGGCCCCGCCCTCTCATCTGCAGCCCTTCCGTGCAGCGTTAAGTGATGTGCACAAAGACTTTGTTGCAAATCCTAATCCCCAGAAGAAGACTCTTGGTAATAAGGACCCATCTGTGTGTTATAAAAAATGAGTACTCTTCATAGAAAAAAATACCTCTCTCCTTCCAAATGATGGATAACAGAGAAATAAGTGTGGAGACCAAAAGGGGCAGCCCATCTATCAAAAAACCTGCAAACTGAGGAATGTTTACACGGCGTGTGGAAAGGAGCCAGTGTGGTGCGGTGGCCTGTCACAGCCACTGTATACGGTCTGATAGCTCAGCATGACAGGTGTAGCAAGTGAAAATAATCGCACTGCACTCTGAACCCCGCCAGGGCTGACCCCTTTGGTAGGAAGAACAAGGAGTGCCATGTGGTCCCCACGGGGAGCTGCCTGTTGGTCGTGGCCTTGTTTGTGAGTCTACAGGTGCGGGTAGGAAGGGGAGATCAGGCGCAGGGGTGCAGTGGGAGGGAGGAGGAGTCTGACACCTGCACATTTGACCTTCCAACCCTGGCTCCATCCAGTGCCAGCCTGTACCATCAGCACCAAATCAGGCCACCAAATATCCACAGGGCATCCTCATGAGGCCTCACACGGGCCACAGTGCTCTGCCCCTGTGCACATGTACCTTCCCTGTTTGACGCTCTTGTCTCTGCTTGTGTTAGTCTCACCCAACCTTGTAGACATGCCTGGAGCAGGGGCGTGCCTACTGCCTGGCTCCAGGAACTCCTACAGCAGTGCTTAAGCCTCCTTGTACGTCAGGCTGCCATTCCCACCTTTGCCATGATCAGTGTCAGCAACCAGCCCTTCTCGAGCACCTGTTCCATTCCAGACACTGTGCCGGGTGCTAATGATACGAAGAGGACAAAGACTTGGTGCCTCTCACCAGAGCACTAACAATCTACTTGGAGAGAGAAGACAGACTTGTGAACAGATTCATCTACTGAGGATAATAAATTCAAGGTTGCTGGGTCTCTAAAGCACGACCATGTTATGTGCTAAATTACATCCTGGATTTGGCCAATCACCACAGGGTTCTGAACAACCTATAGAGTGTAACTGAGACATGCAAAAGTCCAGCCACTCTCTACTTGGGGCTCTCAGAGCTCCAGAGACCACCAAGGAAAACAGAAGCCCAGGCTGCCATTTTCACGTCTCACAGTCATGAACTTGACCTTAGACCAGTCTCTGGGGCAAAACTGTTTGTGACCAGGAAACCATCAAATGTGAGTTCATCAAGCTTGTACTTGAAACAGAAGTCAATAAATACAGTATGTGTTTGCTTAATACTACGCTTGAACCCTGGCAAACTGTGCACTGAAATTAGAAGGATTTGGATGTGCCACTATTCAAGTCACACCTGGACCAGGTGCCCATATCCCCATCTGAGACCTCTGCCGAGCGCCACGGGTGCGTACGCTGTTCAGCACATGCCTCAAAGGGGTCTCAAGCTTAATGAGCCCACAACTAAATTCTGGATCCTGCCCACCCCCTATGCTTATTCCTTCCCTTTCTCTTTTCTTAATCACCTACATAGTTGCTTCAGCCAAAAACTTGGACTTAAACTTGAAACATCCCTCTCCTTCATACCCACATCCAAGATCCATCTCGGCTCTCTCCACCTGTCTCCCCCCAGCACTGCCTCTCCAGGGGATGCAACTCCCACCGCTCCTCTGAGCAGAGGTGCCAACCAGTCTCCCCTTCTGCACTTGTCCTTCCACTGCCTTCTTCACAGAGTAGCCAGAGCAATACCCTCACATACGTTAGGTTGGGTCACATCTCTGTTCAAACTTCTTCTTGGCTTCCCACTACCCTTGTATTAAAATCTAAACTTTCTACCATGTCTCTCTGCTCTGGCACTAGCCTCCTTCTTAAGTGTCACATGCTGATACCCTGTCTTGGTGCCAGCTCTAACTGCTGGCCTTCTTTCCAACATTTTCCTAGCTGTGGGCCGCAGCAGATGTGGTTAGTTGCCTACTGCCAATCCACCTCCTGCCTTCTTCACTAGCAAAACTGTGGTTTTACTCAGGGCTTCTCTCTCCTCCACGCTGTCCTGTTTCCCTTCACCAACGTGACGATTTCACTTTCTTTACCATGAACTAGTTTGGAAAAGACAGTAGGGAGCTTGCTCTGCTGTGCTTTTTCTCCACCACGTGAGGACACAGAGAGAAGGTGGCTGTCTGAAGCCAGAGAAAGAGCCCTCATCAGGAGCTGAATTTATTTATCTCTGTAAGAAATAAATGTCTGTTGGTTAAATTATCCACTAGGTGGCATTTGTTACAGTAGCCTGAACTAATACATCATCGCTTTATTTGTTTACTGTCTTGATTTCAGATTAACATAAGGGCAGAAACAATTAGGTTGCAATGAGTGTGTTGGTTAGGCAAGGTCCCTGCTGCAGCTGTGCCCCTCACCTGGGAGATGTACCATATACCCTCACACTGTGCCCTTGAGGTGAGAGCACACCAATCCCCCTCTCTCTTCTCTTCTCCCACCTTCCTCTTCTCCCACACCGCAACTTTAATTAAATTGAATTTTTCTCTTGTGTGGGCATGTATTAATTCATCTCCTGGCTTCATGTTAGTATTGAGTACACTGGATACTCGATACTAAGCTTTTCCATTCTTGTGATACTTTACTAAAGGGAACGTTCTCCAACTCTGTCCAGGTTAATACAAAAGATGTAAAGTCTCCATCTTTTTTATGGCTAAATAGTATTTCATGGTATACATATACCATAGTTTATTAATCCATTCATGGGTTGATGGGCACTTGGGTTGTTTCCACGTCTTGGCGATTGTAAATTGAGCTGCGAATAAAACGTTCTACTGCAAATGTCTTTATGATAAAATAATTTTTTTGTTCTGGGTAGATGCCTAGTAGTAGGATTGTGGGACCAAATGTAAGGTCTATTTTGAATTCTTTGAGAATTCTCCATATTGACATCATGGCTTTAAACTGCTTATCCCAGGAATGCTAAGAAACACTTGTCAACATGCAACTCCTTGTAGCTGTATGTACAGACACCCTAACCCAAGACAAAGACCTCAGAGAAATAACGATGTATATAACCTCAAAGGGAGTCTATAGACGATGTCAGGGTTCAGAGCAGACACAAAGGGACGATGAGAGGACCAGAAAAAGGGCTGTTTTCCCCTTCGCCCCAGGGAAGATTTCTCTAGATGAGGAGACCCCACCTTCAGTTCTTTGTAGCAGGGAGATTGGCCTACCATTTGTTTTCTGAACCTTTCACAGTCAAGATGGGCAAGGCAGAACCTTTGATAAGAATGTTAACTGGGGCGTTAGGGAACCAGAGTGAATAATGTAGGGCCCCTGTCCAGTGTCTGGGCTTACCTTGGAAGTGAACAGGCCAGATGAGTGCAGTATCTTAGTTGTGACACTCCGATGAGTCTGCCCTTCGCCTATTTCCATAAATGAGAGTCCCATAGGCAGAGAGATTACGATGGTTGAAATTCTGCTGTGACAGTGGCAAGAATCTACAGGAGCTGTCACCTACATCCACACTAAACTACACAAGCTGCCCAGCTCAACTTATGCTAGATGAAGACCATCTGCTTCCCAGATAAAGGGGTGAAGCTTGTGTAGGGGGTGTGTTTCCAGATAAAGAGGTGAAGCTTGTGTAGGGGGTGTGTTTCCAGCATCCCTGGAAGACTACAGGATGTCCCACACTGTCAGAACTTTCTCCGATCACAGTCGCCCGAAGTTGTCTTTCACTGTGTGCTGGGGGTGGGGTGGGATGGGCTCTGTGTGCTAGAGAATGTTCCCTTTCTTGGGGACGAGGAGGACGGGAAATTCACTTCCTACTAATTACAGAAACTCACTGGCCTAAACCCACCCTAATGCTTCATGATAAACATTTGACAGAATAACTGCAAAAAAAAGTATAATTTTAAAAATACCTTTACAGTAGACTTAAGCAAGGGATTAACTGCAACAAGCTTGTGGCCTAGAACTGTATTTCCTGGCTCATCAGGGAAGACATCTGAGAAGAAGTGAGAAATTCAAAGGCTATGTCTTGATACTCATTACAGTTTCTAATTCTGATTTCTTTTGGAGTGGTTTGTATCCCTCCCCCTAGAGCCAAGGTGGCACAAGAAAGATGCTCGATGTCATTAGCTATTAAGGAAATACAAATCAAAACCACGATGACACAGCACTCACACCTACGAGGATGCTATCACCAAAGACGGAGAGAACAACAAGTGTTGGTGTTGATGTGGAGAAATCAGAAGCCTCGTGCTTGCTGCCGGGAATGTACAATGGGGCTGCCCGGTGGATCCTCACCACACCAGCTAGCGAGTCCATGCCAGGTCCACGCCCACACAAACTGGAAATAGGGATTCACACAGATGTTTGTGCACCCACGTTCACAGCAGCATTACGCACACCTTCACCCGAAGGTGAAAACAACCTGGACGGCTACCAGTGGATGAGTGCCTGGAAAGGCAGTGGGGTCTATCTGTACAAAACCCGGCCTTAAAAAAGGAGATTCTGACACATGCTATGATGTGGATAAATTTGAAAACATTACACTACGTGAGATAAGCCTAACACAGAAAAGAGGAATATTATATAGAATTCCACATATATGAGGTAGTTGAATTCCTAGAAAGTAGAGTATAGTTTACTGGCGAGGCAGGGAAAGGGAGTTTCTGCTTATGGTGTGCACAGCTTTAGTTTGGAATGACGAGACAGTTCTGGAAGTGGATGGTGGTGATGGCTGCGCGACACTGTAAATGCACGTAATGCCAGTGAATTCTACCCTCAAATGAGGATGACACTGACTTCAGTGTTACATATATTTTGCCACAATAAAAAAAAGGTGGAGGGGGTGGCCACGAGGCCCAGGCAGGAAGCAATACTCACAAGATATAGGCAATCACCCCGATGGACCAGCAGTCGACCGCTTTGCTGTAAGGTTTCTGGGCCAGGACTTCAGGAGCTGTGGGGAGATAAAGAAGAGAGGCTGCTGATGCTTTCAATGCCAATAAGAGTTTTTTTTTCTTTCTTTTTTCTCCACCATTCTTTTAGGCTGAACTTCCTGTAAGTATGAACATTGAGCAGAGAGGTATGACCCATTTTATTTGTTGGCTTTTTTAATTATTAGGGGGAGAAATGAAGGGTGTGTGTAGCTGGAGATTATCAGTCAAATTCAATCACCCAACATAGAACAGGCGGCTCTCTGGTGGCAGTTCTGAGCCCTACTGCTCAGACCAGGCTGACACAGAAAGGCAATACCCAATTTGGGGTCTGAGCATGCTATCTCACCTCAAATCAACTGAAGGCTACATTTATGGACTTTGCCAGGTGAAGCCCAGCCCTCACTCCCCAGAGCTTGGGGTGCAGTGGAGCTTCTGGCTAAATCTGGTCTTTGGGAACCCTGCTGAGCCTGCCCCCGGCTCCTTCTCTGAGGCCTGGAGTGGGCCGTCAGCCCCCATCTCATTTTCTCATCTCATCTGTGAAACAGGAAAAAATGTGACCTGATTTGCTTTCTTGGCCCTACAGCACCGTGCATTAGGGTCGTCCACTGCAGAGATCTGGGCTCATTTTGTGCCATTCCCACACTCCCTGTTCCTGGCCTTGTGGCTGTAGCCAGTGGCAGCTATGTTTCTGGTGTCTGGAGACCAGCGGTGTCTGGCACAGGTGGCACTGAATATGTATTTGCACAAAGAGTAATTAAACACAAGAAGAGGCAGCACATCTTATTCACAAGTAAAATCTTCTTCCCCCTCAAAAACACATCTGATTGAGGTGTCTTTAGTAGAGACTTTCCAGAAAAATTAAAAGACTAGAAAAAATAAAAACAGCTGTAGCTGATGAGGTTCTTGTACACACTGAATTATGTTTCCTGTGAGCTTTGGGTGCATCAAAACTCACCCCAGTGATCCTTGGGGGAACTGCTATTACCACCATCATCATTACTCTCAAATTACGGGGGGGCCACAGAGTTGCCGAGAGCTCAAGTGACGTGGCCAAGGTGATCCGGCTAGACAGCGGCTTCTGCATCAACACCCTTTCAGAAGGGACTTAACCTGTAGTAAGTGCCTGCACCGCCTGGGACTTGGGTGAGTCATTCACAGATGTCTTCTACTGTGATCCTCTGAACAACCCTGACAATTAACACTATCTGCACCTGACAGACAATAAAAATGAGCCTCTGAGAGGTTAAGCAACTTGTCGCACATCACACAGCCAGACAGGGAAGAGTTGGGATTTCAAAGCAGGTCAATGTGACCCTGGTCCCTGCTCATCCCCCTAGACACAGTTTGCTGAGGTGAGAGCTTCTTCAGTCTGGAAGAAAAAAGTCCTTTCGCAGAAAAGTGAATAGGAGATTAGTTCATTCATTCATTCATTCTGTTGACACAAATATCTTTCTGAGCAAGAATAGGAAGGTATGTTCAAACGTAGAGGCATCAGAAATACAATCCACACACAATCCCCCAAATCTAATTTTGGGTTTCAGTCCCCAATTCCTCCAAACTCCCTATGAGACTTTAGTTTTTTTTTTAATAAGAGCAAAACAAATTTTCAGATGATGAAGGTGCCTTTAGCAGAGACTTTCTTTGTTATGTTCATCCTCAGTGTAGGAGCAAAAAGAAAAAAAAGAACTACAAAACGAGGGAAGGAATTCAGGAATAGAAGAGCGATCCTTGGGTAGTCGGGTAGTGGGTGCTGGCTACAGTGAGGCCTCTTCCCCCACACCTGCTAAGAGCATGTTTCTAGACTCTTCTATCATGGGAACTGACAAGAGAGAGCATTTATCGCAGTCAATGTCTCTTTGTCTTAGGAGGTGTGCCGTCCTGGAGCTGGGGCTCTGGTCTGAGTAGGCAAATGAGCACAGATGGTAAGAAGTGACAAGTGTGCAAGGAGACCCACGTGTCAGCCTCATGGCCTGACGGACAGTTTACAAGGGGCACAGACAGCTCGCGAAGCAGAGGCACCTGGCCAGCTCCCCCTCCTCCCGAGCTGACAGCAGGTTGGGGCTGAGGCCCCGGGGTTTTGGGTCACAGGGATCTCCAGGGCTCTTCAGTGAGACGGACAGTTAGCTCAGCTCGGCCACTCCTCGGAACCAGATGCTAAACCATGCAGAGGCCCTAGGAGCTCGGGGCGACCTGGGCAACACAACCTCATGTCCTGGCAGGTGCCCAGGGGTGCCAGATACACAAGAAAGGAGCAGAGAAAAGAAAGCTGTGGGGATCTTTGACAGCTGCTTCTATAACCGATAAGCAAAGAATGGGCCGAAGTCCTGAGCCACGAGGAACAGAGGAGGAATAAGAGGCCATGGTCATGGTCATGCTGCTTCCCTCCTAGGAGGGGGTAATGCTCTGACTGTGTCTGCCCCATGATCACGGACCTCGAGCATCAGGCATGGTGGGAGGGAGGATTCCTTAAAAGAACAGCTTCCTCCTCTTCATCATCTATTAGAGCAGCGGTTCTCAACCAGTGGGTCACGACTCACAGCAACTGTATTAAAGGGCCGCGGCATTAGGAAGGTTGAGAACTACTATGTTAGAGGAACGTACTGGCCATGATCTGCTGTTCAGAAAATGAAAGAATAAAGAACATGGTTTCCTTCTAGAAATCCATATGCCAAGGGCCCTTCCATCCGGCTAATGCACCAGCACACTGGGGACTGTGCAAGGCACGCACACTCTTCATAAGCAAGTGGCTGACTTTTCTGTTTAGTGCATGGATGTTCCTTGAGATAGTTAAGATTCTTGAAGCCACAGACCAACTACACTTAAATAATATTTAAAATATGAGATTCTGCTTTAGATGTAAAGTTTATGACACCGTTGAGTACATGGTTATAAAAAAGATTGCTGGATAATAGCCTGGCTGTTAGGGAAAAGTTCTGTATTATTAACAAGTAAATATCAGGGTAACAATATTGGAGGTGGGAATTTACATATTTATGCCAAACACTTTTTGTTCTTTTTGGTGGTGTGTCTTACTAACAAAATACAAATATTTTTCAAATCAGTTGGAGGCAGGTAAACCGTCTGCTTTCTGGACACGTCCTTCCTTGCACTGGGAAACAAACACAGAGGATAAAGCTAGAAGTGTAACATAATGATAAAAAAGACGTGGACATATTTCCACCAACTTCACATATTTAAAAAATTACACAAATTACCAATAGCCTAAATTCTAACTGCGCTTGTAATGAGATTGCTGGAACCCAGGGTCCTTTGGAGTACTGTTTGACAAAGCCCAAACTAGATCACTTCAGTGGCTACTGTTCATCTCACAGAAATTCTTGAATAAAGTATTTTGCAGGCAAAATTCAAAATCCTCTTGATAATGTGATGTGGTGACCAAACCACAATGAACCCCAGAGACGTGCAGGGCTCTTTTCTGTCCTGCTTACCTCCTGTGCTCCGCAGCTGGTCCCACTGTTTCCCAACCTGCTGAATTCACCCTAGTGGTTCCAGCACAATCCCATTTTCCTGATTCCTAACCCTGGGAGAGTTCACTTCTCATTCTGATCAGTTAGAGGTTAGTTTCACGCTGAGAACCAAGAAACTGCCCGGTGTTACGTTATTAGTCTCATCTACTTGACAACAACTCTGTGGCAATTCTAAAAAAACACAGCATCCAATTTGTAAGTTTTCAGAAGACAATCGAGCTTGCAGGCCACAGAGGCACAGAGCACAGTCTATCCTTGGAAAGTGATGAGGGTTCTGGGCCACACAGCCCGGTTCCACTCCCCACCACCACTGCCTGGAGATACTTAACAAAGAGCTTCTTCATCAGGGAGAAAGAATGTTTTCTTCTAATGACGCAGGGAAGAATTCTTATCCCCTTTCTGGACGTTTGCTCTGCCTCTCCTCCCAGTCCTTCAAAGATGACCGCCTCCCGTGAGGGAGAGCAGGGTCACATTGGGAGGGAGCAGCCCTTGGTGCCAGAGGGAAAGGAGGACCTGGCAACCACTCCACCCCCATGTCTCCTGTAGAGGAAGACTTCGAATTGAAAAGACCTAACTTGGGCTCAGTGGCTTGTCTGTGATGCCACCTGTCCACAGGTAGAGCAGGAAATGACTGCTGTCCTGGTACACTCGTGACAGAGGGGACGTGGTGGACTCAAGTGACAAGGCAGTCTCTGGAGCCCGTCAATGGCTACAGAGACCCTCCCCCCAGACCCCGGAGGTGATGAAAGGGACATAGGCAAGATGGGTGGCAGGTGCAGTCTTCTGACTTTGGCTGGGTCAAAGTCAGCCTTTTAGATCTGGGGGGAGAGGGCTTAGGCAGGGGTAGCTGCACAGTGGGGGGCAGGAGGGTGACCTGCGTTGGACAAGACCACTGGGTTTCAGGTCCATTCACCCAAATCCTGTAACATGTGAGCCTCCTGTGACGCCCACCCTAGCTCACACATCCCTTTACTGTGGCGTGGACCACACCATCAATGCCAGACCTCCCACAGCTGTAGGTCAGGACATGGTTCTAGTCCGTAAGTGTCCAGTATTAAAAGCACGTCCTGCTTGGTCACCACTTGGCTACTCAATTGAACCCAACTTCATCAGCACACGTGCCATCCTTTCTATAGGAAAATGTTTTTCAAGTTCCATATAACCAAGCTACAAATAAATTTCATGCCTCAAATTTTTTGATGAGTAGGTATAGGAAAAATTAAAGAAAGAGATGGGCCAAAAGAAGAATTCTGGAACACAGCGCCTGTCAACTGGAAAGTGCCAACATCAGGGAGGAGCAGGATCACTTGCTGAATACTTTGTCAAAAAGAAATGATTTCTACCAAGAATTGGGGGGAGAAAAGAGGAGCATTTCTCTCTGTGTGAACATTTTTGTCAGTCATATTATGCGCCTTTAAAATCTTTCACAAAGGGGTTTTAAAATTACCAGGTTTAGGGGTAAAAGGCAGAAAAAAATATTCTTTTAACTGATCTCTCAGAAGCTTCTTCGTGATCAGATCTTAGATGGCATGAACTCAGCTTTCTTTGCCATTCCTAGTGAAACAGCATCTCATTGTCTTACTTGGTTCACAGTGACACATAAAGGTTAATCTCCACATGAAACACGCAGCCTCAGCAGAGCATCCCACAAGCCTGCACAGGGACTGATGTGGTCCTCCTTGGAGCTCCAGCTTAGCTCATGCTCTTTATAAAATACTAGGTTTAGAATTTAAAGTAATTTGGTTTACTACTGTGAGACTCACTACCCGCCCACTTACGGAAAATTCCACTTTGTGGGGAAAATTCCACTTTGTGGGAAATGTCTTCTCTCAAGCAAGCTATTTTACAGCGACTTAGAGACAGTACTCCTGGTGAAGGGAGGGACTCCAGAGATTTAAAAGAAATTTTTTCAGAAACCTTTCATCTTATTTTGAAAACGATTAAATTGCTGATTTTCCTCACTGAAGGAGAAAGAAGAAAAAGGCTTAACCAGGGGGACAGAGAGCCAAGACGGCAGCTGTCCTGAGGGGCAGAGGGGTATGGGGACTGGTCCTCACACTGACAAAGTAGAAAAAGAACATTCTCTGTCCCTGGGCACTCAGGGATGTGCCAAAGAGCAGTGTCTGCGGAGAGGGTGGAGGAGACTGAGAAGCTCAAGTTCAAGGCCAGTTGTTTCCCTTTCCCGCTCCTCCCAGTCCTTCAAAGGCGACCACCTCCCGTGGGGCAGGACAGGGTCACATTGGGAGGGAGAAGCCCTCAGTGCCAGAAGATGAGACAGGATGGTCCCGAGCCAACGAGACCTGGGTCCCTTAATCAGTAGTTACTAAGCTTCCCCCATGGGCTGGGTCCCTGGGAGTCACTGGTTTTATGGGGTGAAAAAGACATATTCTCCCCCACCCCGTGGTGCTCCTGCTCTCTGGTCCCGAGTGGAGACACAAGTCACCAGGGACCAGCTGTGGCTGTCCAACAGGAGAGGACTAAGATAGGCAAGATCATCCCGCAATGAGAGAAGCATTTTTGATCTTGAAGTTAAACTTGCTCTGAATAAAACTGAAAATACTGAACTTACTCCAAATAAAACTGTTATCTCAGATCCAGCCCTGAATCAGACAACAGAATTACAGACTGGGCTCTGCAGAGATTTTATTACCTTTCTGTGCCTGGGTTTCCTGTCTTGAAGGCCACCTGTCCCTAGGTCCCAGAGTTATGCCTTCACGGGAAAGAACTGGAGCTCAACTGAGTTGCTGCCCGTTACCTTCCTTCAAGAAACACCATTAGATAACCGTGTCCAGGGACAGACACTTGGATCACAGCCAGTTCCTCCAAGGAACTTCCCACCAAAGAAACACTGCTCCCTGCTGATGGATGAGTGGGAAGTCTACTACATCAACTGCAGCAGACGTTCAAAGAGCCCACGATACTGGGCGTCAGACAGGTGTAGGGAAGATTTCTGTAAACAGTGAGACCAAGATGAGGTTTCTACCCAGCAGTGGCCTGGTTCAGAGATGCTAAATAAAATCCTGAAGATCAAGGAAAATAAAATTTCACTTTGGTGTTGGTAGAACCTCAGACCCACATTTCAGGGGAGCATGAGGCCTCAGTAAGAACTCATCACAACAGGAGGCGACACTGAACGTGCTTAGTCAGGCCTGCTGAGCAATGGGGTATTAAAAAAAGAGAAACAATCACAGGGGCTTTGCCATGAGCACGTTTCAAACAGTTGTTGCTTCACTCAAGTTTGGGGTATTGTCATCTAGATTGTTGGTAAATAAAAATGTGGCTGAAATAAGAATCCTTTCCTGTGTTTTTCTTCTACCCAGAGTCTCAGGAGAGAAGTAGAAGGATCTCTGGTCTTTTGCTGTTGGTGTAGATTCCTTTCCTCTTTCTTATTCTTCACCCAGAGCTGTAATTTACTAAAAGTGTATTGCCAAAGAGCGGCTCACCCTGATTTTCCCAGTATCCTTAAATTTTACCCTAGGCATGAAAGTTCCCGTGAGAGTACTATGCTGGCTCATAATGTCCATTCTGATCTGAGCTGGGTTGGCTAATACAGTGGTCCCCAACCTTTTGGGCACCAGGAAGCTATTTCATGGAAGATAATTTTTCCACGGACCAGGTTTTAGGATTATTGAAGAGCTTTACACCTCCGCCTCAGATCATCAGGCAATTAGATTCTTGTAAGAGCATGCAACCTAGATCCCTCACGTGCAGCTTACAGTAAGGTTTGAGCTCCCCTGAGGATCTAATGCCGCTGTTGATGTGACAGGAGGTGGAGCTCAGGCGGTGATGTGAGAGGGGGGGTGGCTGTAGATACAGTAAATACAGACGAGGCTTCACTGACCTGCCACCCACTCCTGCTGGGCAGCCTGGTTCCTAACAGGCCACAGATCAGTAATGAACCAGGCCTGGGATCTGGGGACCACAGGGCTTAGGAACCGGCAGGGGCCAGAAGCTTTGAGGGTGACTTGGGTTTAGAAACGTGGGAGAGACTTGAAATTCAAGGCTTGAAGAAGTCAAACATTCTGAGGAAGGCATTCCAGAGCAATCAAATAACCCTACTGTGTGGTCCTTGCAGGTTGTGTGGAGACTCGGTCTCCCACCTTACATGGGACGTGACTACAAGGTCATGGCTACTGTGTACTGAAGGCCAATCCTTTCTTCTAAAATCTGTCAAGAATTGACACTTCAAAATTAAGAAGACTGTTAAAGGCATCCTAATGTATTGATTTTTAATCACTATAAAGAAAAGCAAGTTGTGAAATGCTGCCTTCCTCCCTACAACAAAATGGCCCCAGTTCAGAAACTGTGAACTTCTTCCCACATCAAGTATTTAGAGAAGAGTTACGAAGACATTCCAGAGGAAATAAAAATGCTTTAAAACCACTGTGCTTTCGTGGGGCCATACGTGTCAGGGGTGGGGGGGATTCTCCAGGGCAGGCTGAGTTTGCTTCACCCACATTCCAAAGGGATACAACCCCCACAAATCTCCCTCTTAGGGGTCTGGTCCTCCAGCAGATGGGGTCCGGCTGTGGCTCACAGTGTGACGGGGTGCTTGCTGCAGGCTGCCTCGAGAAGGGAGAGAGAATTCTTATCTGGATCCTCCGCCTACTCGTCTGTCCCTGTATGACAATTTCTCAGTTATATAAAGTCCTGTTTCAACACCACAGTCTGAGAGGATGAGAACAATGATGTAATGCTTACAGTCATGGACCAAAATATGATATTTAAGTGAGAAACAAATAAAAAGCAAGCTTGGGAGAGGGAAGCTACCACAGTGAAGAGGGGCTGTGAGGAGAAACAAAAAGCATTACCATCACTTAGGGGAGTGGTCCCCAACCTTTCCAGCACCAGGGAGTGGTTTCATGGAGGATAATTTTTCTGTGGACTGGGAGGAGGGTAGGGGAGATGGTTTGGGGGTGATTCCAGCACATTACAGCTCCGCCCCAGATCATCAGATGTTAGACTCTCATAAGAGCACACAACCTCGATCCCTCGCACACACAGTCTGCAGTAGGGGTCACGCTCCTATGAGAATCTAATGCCCTGCTTATATGACGGGGGCGGAGCCCAGTGGCGATGCAAGTGGCTGTCAACACAGATGAAGCTCCGTTTGCTTGCCCACAGCTCACCTCCTGCCGTACAGCCTGGAATTAACTTGATGCCCAGAGAAAAATGACAGCATCATACTTAAAGGATACTAAGTCACAGGTCCATAGAACCACATAATATTAGAGCCAGAAAAATTTGTCAGAGGACATTTAGTCCACCATGTTTATTTTGTGTACAAGAAACTGAGAACTCAAGAGCTTGAGCCTCAGGCCTCCCTGGCATCTAATCAAAGGCAGAGATACGCAGGCTACTTGCATTCAAGTTCCTTTGCTGTGAATGTCACCAACTCCAGGTTGGGCAGCCATGAAGATGGAGGCCTCCACCCCAACACTGTGCTGGCTGGAATCTCTGGTTTCCAAGAGTTCATCATAATCTAAAGTCCCATATTGAGTTCTAAAAATTCAGCTATCCCTGAATTAAAAGCATTCCTCTAACCGGGTGAAAAATATGCTGAGAATGTTGACCAACTGTTCTCCACCTCCATTTAGAGAAGAACAAGATGAAACATGTTTAGCATATTTTAGGCAAGTTAAGGCAGAGTCAGACCAAAGATGGCTGTCACGGTGGTTTGGGCAACATTGCCACTAAGCTCTGGAAGGAAAGTGGGATGACGTCTCCCTCGATGGCCTTAGTGACATAGTCCTCGGCCATCATCTAAAGAGCCAAGGCATGCTCCCGCTTTATAAACAGAACAGTGGACCAGAGGGAAGTGCTCCTCCTATTTCTGAGCGACATCCATAATGGAACAGTGTGATCGTGCTGTGCACACCAACTGAAATATTGCAAAGTGATCAATCATCACTCAGCAAGGCTTAGTGAAAAAAAAAAAATGCTCACTTTACTCAAAAGCATCACCAAATAGTTAAAGCCTCCTCTCCCTTTCTGTATGAAGTTTAGGATTCCCGAAATCACCCTGTTGGGAAGGGGGCAACATGTTTGCCCTTTTCTTCAGAGATACTTTGCCACTTGATCTGTAGACAAAGGTTGGAAGTTCTTTTAAAATAACTTGATTTTCTTTCTGAAACCCAAACTAAAACCACAGATCTGAGCAGTCATATCATTGTGCACATAGTGACATTAAGAAATAAAGCCACTGGCTGTGCACACAGACAGGAGTTTGTTGTCACTTGTCAATTACATGATCGCTGTGGACACTTTCTGCCACTTACAGCTGATGTTCAGTGAGTCAAGGAACCCAGAAGGATATTTTAATTAATGTGGCTGAGCAAGCAATATAAGTAATTTTACTAACTTTCTTAGCTCTGACTTTTACCTCTTATTGTCGACATCAATGGGAATGTTATCCTTGATTCAATTAGATAAACCCCAAAGCCCAGTCAATACCACACTGACAGCTACCAAGTTACTCTGCAGAACTAATTTCCACCAGATGGATCCACCATTCCTCCTAAATCACCACAAGTACTTAATTACAGCAGCCCTGTCTCCAAGCGTGTGAGCCTGCACATTCCCCCAGACCTCACAAGAGGCAGCCGTGGATCTCTCCCCTGCTTCTGAACTCTCCTGTCTTTGCCTGAGTTCTCGCCTTCCACCAAATCCCACTTCCTCCATGTATTTGCTCCTGGTCATTCCAACTCGGATGATTCCTCATCAGCCTGTACAGTTTTTTTTTTGAGACGAGTGTCATTTTGCCACCCGTGGTAAGAGTGCCGTGGTGTCATCACAGCTCACAGCAACCTCAAATTCTTGGGCTCAAGAGAGCCTCTTGTCTCGGCCTCCTCAGTAGCTGAGACTACAGGCACTCACAACGCCCAGATATTTTTAGTCTCACTCCTGTTGAGGCTGGTCTCAAACTCCTGAGCTCAGGCAATCCACCTGCCTTGGTCTCCCAGAGTGCTAGGATTACAGGCGTGAACCACCACACCTGGCCTGTCAGCCTTTACTTCAGAGTTTAAACAGTGTCATGTGTCCCTAAAGTGTCACCTGCCATAGTCTAGTTCACGGTGTCATGTGTCCCTGAAGTGTCGCCTGCCACAGTCTAGCTGAGGACCTCTTGGTGTTAACAGAGGCAGCCCTATGAGCCACTCACAACTTAGTGACTCAGAGGACAGAGCAATGCCCACCAGCTCCCGCTATCAGTGACGTGACGCTCTGTCTCCCTGAGCCAGGGCTCCTTAGAAAGGGTGTTTGAAATCTGGGCACTGCTACAAGGGTGAAGTCCAAAGGCCTTAGATTCCTGCTGCCTTCTCCTGCGGTGCTATGCACACTGCCAGGCGTGTAGCCTTTCTGTTCATGGTTTCTTCATTTTCAGAGAAATCCTTTAAACTGAAGTAATAACTTGATACTGGCAGCTGAATAATCATTTAAATAACAAGACGATCCCCCAACTGAAGCTAACACTTCTGCCTATACAGAGTATAAACTAAAGGTCAAAGCTGGAGATCACCTTGGGGCCACAGAAGCTTCTCCTCATTCCAGACAAACACATTTCTCTCTAAATCCAAAGGCGGTGGAACCGACAGGGATGGGCAACAGTGAGGCCTCCAGAGTTGGGAGCAGGAGGACAGCACTCTCCCCCTTCTGTCTCCTGGCTGTTCAACTGGGCTGGGTTCTGCCCTCCTCAAAACAAAAGCCCCAGACAGGAATGAGGCTGTAGCTTCTTTGCCCAGGAGTCAAAATGGTGTCCCATGAGCCTTTTAGAGAAAAGCCACCATGGAAGGGGGGGCGGCTGTGTCCAGCCCCAGGGCTGACATCATGCTGGTGTTCTCTTGCCAAGACCTGTCTTGCCTTCTCCCCAGCATTGCCCTGACTGCAGGGGTCCTACAGACTTCATTAATAGTTGCATGAATTCAGGCTTCAAGGTCCTGAAAACCATCGCTCAATGCTGGGTCCTCACCTTCCTTGACGACCGGTGCGTGACACCTTTTCCTCGAAGCACTCTCTCTCCTCGGAGGCTAGCACGCTGCACTCCCCTGGCTCTCTTCCCACTTCACCCACTGCCCCTTCCCCATCTCAGTCTCTCTGCTGGTCCCATCCACACACCCAGTACTTGGCCTTGGACCCTTCCTTGCCCCATCTTGGCAATCTCACCCAGATTCACAGCTTTAAAACACACCCATAGGTTAGTATCTGACAGAGTTGATCCTCATTATTAAAGATTCTGTATTTATAAATTTGCCTACAGCCTAAAACTTATTTGTAAGCCCCAAGTCAATACGCGCATGCTTCCACGGCCATCTGTGGACACGTGCACCGTGGACATAATTTGAGTTGCCCCATGCACACATTTTAGGCTGGTAGGAACTGAGGCTCCACTGCCTTTTCGTTTCTGCTTATATTAAAATGTCCTCTTTTGGTGCCATGTTTTTCACATTTTGTCACTTTTAGGGGGGACATTTCCCTGTTTAAAGTGGCCCCAAGCATAGCACTGATGTTCTGTCTAGGGTTCCCAAGGGCAAGGAGGCTGCGATGTGTCTGACGAGGCTGCGCCTTCGTGCCTTGGTGAGGGTTGCTGGCTGCTGCATTTAAAATTATCATTGGCCTCTGTGGGTGCTGATGCAGCCCCCGCAGTCCCTACACAACTTCTCCTCTTTTTTGCTTCATTTTTCTCCCTCATGCTCGGGCCATGTAACATACACACAAATTTATTCAACTATTTGCTTACAGTCTGTCTCCTTCCCACTCAGATGGAAGAGCCACGAGGGTGGGATTTTTATCTGTGTTTTTTCTTTCTACTGATGTACCCTCAGTGCCTAGAACAGAAGGCAGCACTAAATGAATACTGTGGAACATTCCGAGGTCGTAAAAACAATCCAGTACAACTATTTACAGAGCATTTATATTGCGGTAAGCATTGTAAGTTATCTAGAGATGATTTAAAGTATATGGGATGATGTGCCTAGATAATATGCAAATACTATACCATTTTGTATCAGGGACTTGGGCACCTACATATTTTGGTATCTTTAGGGGTGAGGGTGTCCTGGAACCAACCCCCCACAGATCCCCAGCAACAACCATATGCAGCACACCACGGGAATTCAATACTTGTGTTTCTATTCAGCAAGTGTCTGCAGAAGGATGAATAAGACACAGTCCCCGCCCAAGAAAAATCCAAGGGCAGCAGGCGAGAGACACAGGTAAACAGGAACCTTAACACAATGTGATCAGAACCAGGGCCATGAAAGATGGGTATTGGCAAAGCAATCCAAAGAAGGGACATTTAAGCTGGGCTCTGGATGGCTGAATAGGAGTCTGCCACAGACTGTGAGGGAGAAAACAGCCCAAGCTCAGCTGGGGACTACCCAAGAGATGTCCAGGTGGAGTAGACATGAGCGATTCAAAGTAGAGCTGTGTTGCCTTCCATAGCTTACTCCAGGCTCAGGCTCTGGGAGGAGTCACAGCACGCAGGAAACAGTTCTGGTTTACAACAGAATAGTGCTATCTCTAGGGTCCTCCTCTTCCCTGAACTCCTCAAAGAAAACTGGGTATCTGACAAGAGAACTGCCCAATAGCACCATTAGCTGCCACTCAGCATAGCAAGAGCAAGGGTCACAGTCCTGGGCTCAGCAGTGACGGATACAGCAATTAGCAGAAGCAGAGGGAGCCCATGGCAGCCTCTTAGCCCCTGAGGAACTGCCCTTCTGTGCCCAGAATGCAGAGGAGCAGGACTCAGTTTAGAAAGTGCTGGCATTTCCCGACATCAGAGCCACATGTGAGAAGAGCACGATGGATATGGAAACATGGATATTCCTCAGCAGGGCACTCAAGTCAGTCTGACAGCAGCCTTCTGAGGGCAGAGCTGCAGCATGGGCACCGTCTCAGCCTGGAGACTTTGCTGAAGAGAGCAAAGCCATGGGAAGGAGGAGCTGGGGCAGGGTGACCCCTAATAGACCTTTTCATTTTCTAATATCTGTATCAGGCTCCACTGATCCCTCAGCCAGGTTTTAAAGAGGCCTGAAAAGAAACTGCCTTATTTTTTAATTTGCTGGTTGCCTGATGGCATGGACTGGACTGTAGAAATCTTACACACGCCACCCTGCCCCAGGCTACCCTTGCAACCACCATCTACTTTCCTAGACACTGGCCATGCTATTCACCTGCAGAAGTCTGGGCCTGCGCTGACCTCTCTCTCTGCCTGCTGCACACCCCCCAAGGGCCACCAGCCCCAACCACAGCAATGCCCACCCCACATCTCCTCCTGTTAGATCCCCTCCCCTCATTTTGCCCTCTATCCTCCTCAGCCTGCTATGTCCCTTTGAAAACAAACAGTTGTGACACGGAGTTTGACATCATTACACCCAAGGACTGGAAGGGCTGTGAAGTGCTCCCTAGGTCATCCAGACTGTCCCGCATGCTCGGTTCCCACTCCCACCCTCTCAGTTCAAGGCTGCTCTCCTCAGCCTGCCAGGGAAGGTCCTGTGGTTGCTCTGAAGACACACAGGAACGGTGCTGTCACAAACACGACCTCCTTTCTTTCAGGGTGGCTCCTTTACTGTGCTTACGACAAAAGGATATCACAGTTTGCATGATAAGAATTCAGGCCTGGTCTCCGTTTTCCAAATCTCTCTTCCAACCTCGTCTTTCTTTCTGCTCTCACACACTCCTAGCTCGCGCCCTCCCCCTGCCTTCGGGCCTTCGCACAAGCTGACCCCTCCGCGTGGAGGGCTGTCCTCGAACCCCCACAAGTCTGGCTTCTCCGTCACTGAGGCAAATGCCCAAGTCTCCTCCCTGTCCTCTCATCCCAGCCCTTCTGCCTCCCTGCCTTCCTTATTCAACATCATGCTCTCAGTTTTATCTTCCTTGCGGCTCTGAAATGACCCTGTTCATTTCCCTTTGCTGTCTGTCACTTCAGCTAAAACCTCGACTCTGTGAGGGCAGCACCGTGTCTGTCTCCCTCACTACTGGAGCAGCAGCAGCTGCAAGTGGGTTTGCTGAGTGAATGACACACTGTCAGAAATGGCAGTTCATCTCCAAACAAGTCACGAACACTGTCAAAAATGAAGTTCGTCTCCAAACAAGCCACAACAGTACCAAGGGCCTCTCTCCAGGTCCCCAGAAGAGATGATCGATCTCCATATCCACATGTTCACACCCATCAGTAGACTTCTCTGCATTTTGTATGTTTAGTACAAAGAATCCGGGTTATGATTTTAGGAAAAATTTTAATACAGATCAGGGCTGACTGATTCATGAGAGCGGTTGTGTCAAGGTTTAGCCCAAGTTCCTCCTATCACTATTTTCTTCCTGGCTGCTTCTATGTCAATATTTTGAATGCTTTATTGTGTCTGTGCCTTATTATAATCTCAGTACCTCATTGTCCATCACCTGAAAACAGACGGGCAATATTTCTGGTATTGGAATCTGGGTACTCATCTAAATTAACTCCCAGCCTCTAGTCAGGCCCACAACCAAATCAAGTGGGATTTCAACCCAAACGCTGAGAAGTTTTCAGGGGAAATCACTTCCCTGATAACTCATTTCCACATCTCTCAATCTTTTTATTTTTCCCACAAGGGAAATGAAGGCAGCTGTGATCACATACCAGGCTCCACTGCTGAAGACAGCTGATGAAACAGACACACGGGGACACACACAGACACACACACACTCCTCACCGACATAGCCGGGGGTTCCACAGGCTGTGGACATCACATCTCCTTTGCCTTCCATTTTTGACAATCCAAAGTCACTGATCATTATTTTGGACTCCTCGTCTTGACTGTAGTATAATAGATTTTCAGGCTAGAAAGAAAAATAAGAAAAAAAAAATTGAGCAACTCTTTCAAAGCTGGTTTAATTTTGGAGCATTTACCCAAACACAGAACCTATGACAGAGTCAGGATGTCTCTGACCTTTAGACACAGGAGACGCGTCAGTGGGAACAGGGGTGGATAGGAACAGCACAGAGGGCCTGACAGGGTATCTGCACAGACAGGCTTTCATTAAATGTGAGTCCCTGTCCTTTATTCACGTTTTGTCTACTTAAAAAAATTAACCATATTGCGAGGTGACCTAGAAAGCTGATGCCTCTCCAATATGTGGATTCAGTTCTGGGTCAGGGACGGGGACTTCCAGGAAACGAGGTTACTGTGGCAGGTGCTCCTCACTTCCTTTCTCTCAGGGGTTCCCCTCCCTCACCAGCATCCTGGGGTGCCCTGCGTTCAGCCCAAGAGTTGGAGGTTGCTGTGAGGTACAGCACTCTACCAAGGGCAACAGAGTGAAATTCTGTCTCAAAAAAAAAAAAAAAAAAAAAAAAAATTCGAATCCACACACTTCCAGTATAGTTAATGTAATAAACAATCACATTCCTAGTGCAGTGGTTCTCAGCTGGGAACAATCTTGCTCCCCAGGGCACATGTGGTAATGTCTACAGCAGTGATTCTTCAATTGGTATGCCACAACACTGGTGTGCTGTGAGAGGATCTTTTGTGTGCCACAAAAATTTTTTAGGATCATTAATTAAATTAATTTCAAAAGAATTTCCAAGCACAGCAAATACATCCTTTTTTTCACTTTTTTTTTTTAATCAACATAATTTAAGTGTGCCATGAAAGTTCAACTATATGTTCAAGTGTGCCATGAGATACACTTGAAAAACAATGATCCAGAGACATTTTTGGTCATCACGATTCCAGGAGTAGTTACTGGTGGCACCGAGTTGGTAGGAGCCAGGGGTGCTGCCCCACATCCTACAGTGCCCAGGACCATCTCCCACAGCAAAGAATTATCCAGACCCAAATGACAGCGGTGCAGGGGCGGAGAAGCCCTGTGCTAACCCAGGTGGTGGCAGGGGCACTCCTGGTGTCAGCCCCTTCACTGTGAAGAGAGAACAATGCACAGTCTCCAGTAGCTCTCTGGGGGAGCAGGCGTACCTGCAGGTGGGGCCCACGGCTGCATGGATCTTAATGTGCTTATGCTTTCCCCTGAGCTGGCCTAGAGTGTAGAGGCTCTTTTAACTTTCTCAGATGTTTATAAAAATTTAATAGTTGAATTTCAACTTCCTCCCCATAGATGCAACTCCTCTGTGTCTCTGAAAAGAGATCACAGACAGGTCCTAAATTGGCAATGTTCTTTCTACAGTACAAGCCTGGTGCTTTAGAGTGGTCAGGAGCTGACCAGACATTCTAGATACCATGTGGGAGTGAAACCAGGAGCTCTAGAAGGGAAATCAACACTGCCTTTCCCGGGTACGGCTCAGTGGCTTAGAAATTATTTTGCCAAGTCCAGGCAGATAGCCTATCACATCATAGCTCTGCAGCTAGCACACTAACTCGTTTAGAGAGAGCTGCCTGCTGTGTGCTGGAAGCACAGAGGTGGCATTGGTGGGGGCATAAGAAAGGAGAGCAGTCCCTGCTGCCTGGCACAGAGGCAGGTAGGCTGAGCTAGCCCTTCCTGGCTCTCTGAAGATCCTCCAGGCCCCAGAGATTGCTGATCAGGCTCACAGAAGCCTGCAAGAGATGAAGGCTGCAAGGATCCCACTGACATTCTGAAACACACCTGCCCCGTAGTTCTCCAAGACCAGTTCCCAGACCAGTGCCCCCACTGCCTTTGGACCTGTTAGAAACACAGGTTTGTGGGCCACGGTGGAGACTACAGAATCAGAGCCCTGGGGTGAAGCCAGCAGCCTCTGTTTTCACAAGCCCTCTAGAAAATTCTGATGCATGTGGACATTTGGGAAACAACGTCCTAGTCAATATAACATGGTAACACAGAAAACTTGACGGGGAGTGTCTGCATGAAAGGAAATGCTAGACCAGTTTATCCCTTGACACCTAGTAGCAGATAAGGGGCAGGTGCGGAAATTCTGTTTTAACAAATGTTTACGATGGGTTCTTTACATCAGTGAATTCCAACTGGTGTGCCACAATTTTTTTTAAGATCATTAATTATTTTTGAAAGAAGTTCAAAGCACAGTAAGTATATTCTTTTCACTCCTTTTTTTTATCAACATAATTTAAATGTGCCATGGAAGTTTAACTATAGGTTCAAGTGTACTGTGAGATAAAAAAAAGGTTGAAAATCACTGCTTTAGATTAAGACTTCCTGCAGTTGTGTAAACATGGCTTTGGTGCAATGCAGTCCTTGAGTTTTATTATACAAGTGGTAGTTTGGCATGCAGGGTGGAATTTCTGCCTTTACCGGTGCCGTTGGCTCTAGGGCCGGACCTGTAATCCTGTACACCAAGCCTCCCTGCAGCCTTGGTCGACATGCTGCTTCACTTCATCTCAATTTCATACGTGTGAGATCTACCTTCGGGACTATGTGAGTAGGATCTACCCTCCCGTACTATGTGTGAGAGCTGCCCTTTCTACCCATTTGCTCTCCACCCTTCATAGCCACACAGACTAAAGGGCAGACATGTCAAGCTGAGGCGCCCACGGAAGGCCGAGATCCTTCTGTGCTGCTGGTGACGGGTCAACATGCCAAAACCTCATGAAGAAAAACCAAGAAAGGAAGAGAGAAGTCTGCAGCAGCAGCTCTACCCTGTGTGTCATATTGCCCATCTGTCTCTTCTCTCCCCTCTCACACTGTATGACTGCTGCTCTCCTTTTCTATGGTGGGTGTGGGCTTGGAATGAGAGAAGGGTTTCCATGGTCCATAAGTCTTGAACAAAACTAACTCTTAGATGGGCTTGAAATAATACATGACTCACCTCTGTGGGGCCCTTTGGCTACATCATGGTTATAAAAATCTCCTAAACAATGGCCAGCCACAGTGACCTTCGTCTTCTTCCATACGACTTGCAAGTCCCACAGGCCCTGAAAACTGAAAGTACACACTCACCCCCCCACACCTCTACATCAAAGCAGCCTCCCTCCTCCCCCAGGACCAGTCTCGTAGGGCAGGTGCACTGTGGGCTGGACAGTGCCAGGAAGGTGCTGCTAAGTGTTGGCCTCACCTTGAGGTCCCTGTGGACGATGCCCATTCTGTGGAGATAGTACACGGCATCCAAGACCTGGCGGATCAGAGTGCTGGCATCTTTTTCTGTGTAAAATCCTTTCTCCACTATCCGATCAAACAGCTCTCCACCCGATACACTGTTTAAAAGAAGAGGACATTAGAAGTTTGAGAGGATATGTTGAATTGTGCAGGGAAAACCATCAGTAAGAGCTTTCCGTGTGATGGAAAACTCAAACTTTGTTTCAAAAGTGAGTTCATTTTCAGATGTAGATTCTGCCCTACCCATTCCCGGGAGCTATACCCAAGATGTGTTTCTATGGCAGGGCAGCACAGATGTGAGCACAAAATAAAGAGATTAAAAACAAACCAGAGCCAGGCTCGGTGCCCGTAGCACAGTGGTTATGGCACCAGTCACATTCTCTGAGGCTGACGGGTCTGAATCCAGCCCGGGTCAGCTAAACAGCAATGACAACTGCAACAAAAAATAGCCAGGCCTTGTGGCGGGTGCCTGTAGTCCCAGCTACTTGGGAGGCTGAAGCAAGAGAATCGCTTAAGCCGAAGAGTTTGAGGTTGCTGTGAGCTGTGATGCCATGGTACTCTACCGAGGGCAACATAGTGAGACTCTGTCTCAAAAAAAATATTAAAAAAAAATAATAAAAATAAAATAAAATAAAATAAAAATAACTGAGCCCATGGACTAGCCATGCCTGAGAGGTCTCCCCTGGCCTCAGCTTCTGTTCTACTGTGATACAAAGTTACAATAGCTCTCTGAATATCAGCATCATCAGAGACAGGCAGGTGACACCTGGTGAGATGTCTCCTTTGCACAGAGAGAACTATCCTGAAGTGATGGGGGAGGGTTTAGGAGAAGCACTGGCCTGAAGCCAGGATGTCTGGGTTCCTGGCCCAGCTCTGCTCCTAATGTAGTAAGCTGCACACTCCTCAATTCCTCGGACTTCAACCTTTTTATCTGTAAAACGAGGGGATTAATCTAGTCAACCATGCCAACAATGGGTAGGAAATATCAGAACCTCAAAGCCACTTGTGATTTGCAACACAGAAGGAAAAAAATGACACACTGTCACAACGCTTTGCTTTGGTGACAATAGTTCATTTTAATTTGCTTTGAATTTCGGATTGCATTGAACATTTTCGTTTTTTCATTCATTGAAATGGGAGGTAGGTAGGCAAAGACCAAGAAGGCCTGCTGGAGCCAGGCATGGGGCTCACCCTATAGTCCTATCACTTCAGGAGGCTGATGCGGGTGGACTACTCAGGAGTTTGAGACCAGCCTGAGCAAGAGAAAGACCCCATCTATACTAAAAACAGAAAAAACAGAAACAGAAACAAACCCCCTCCCCAAACTAGCTGGGTGTTGTGGCGGGCAAGAGTCCCAGCTACTTGGGAGTCTGAGGATCACTTGAGCCCAAGAGTTTGAGGTTACCGTGAGCTATGAAGCCACTGCACTCTATTGAGGGTGACAGAGCAAGAATCTGTCTCAAAAAAAGAAGCCCTAGTAGGCGAGCTCTACAGCACCTTTCTGCTCAGATATTTTACACTGCTGAGTCTAATGATTGACAAACTGTGCAACACAGAATAGAAACAACTCAACCACTGCTCTTTCAAATAATCAAGCCATCTTGAAAATTAACTTCCAGATATATTAACACTATTAAAAAAAAAGAGAAGCATTTTCCAAACACAACATGAAACAGGTGTGAATTATTAAAATCATAAAGCAGTTTTAAAAATAATGTTTAGAGCTTTAATAGACTAAAAGATAGACCCTAATGGTAACACACACACACGTACACAAAACACACAAAGATACGATTTGTTTTCTGCAAGTGATAGCAATTAATGTGCAATAACTGGTATCCACTTTTAAACAAAAACCCCATGGTGGCTGTGTGTTAGTCTCTTCCATTACCTAGAGTCAGCGCAAGCAATATTGTGTGCAGATAACATGTCATTTCCAAAGCAAACTGACAATCTAGATAAGAAAGAAAAGGCGCTCAGGAGAAATAAAAAGCAATTCCAAGAGTCAAAAGAAATGGAAACAGCTGAGAAGAAACTATATTTTGATGACTGTGTTCTCTAAATAGTCCATCCTTAGGTAAGCCAAGCTCCCAAGTCAGCCCTTCAGCTATCAAGCTCTCTTCATTCCTCATTTTTCTGGAACCTTCCCTCAAGGAGTTTCAGTGTCTGAAACTTTGCAGAGTTGGAGGATGCAGGACAGGAGAGAGGCTGCTGCGGGGGGAGAGGGGGACGGTGAACCTGGGTACCGGGAGGTTTTCACTGAATTATTTGTTCAGCCCCTCGTTCAACATTTCACGGGTGCTCACCATCCTGTGCCAGCGGCCAGACTGTGCATGGTGGGTGGCAATCACGGGGGCATTAGCTGGGAAGGAGGGAAAGTCTGTTTTGATTGCATCCTTCCACACTGTCTACTGTCCAACAAAGAGACCCCCGCCTGGTGTTCCAATGCTTTCTCACCACTGGTCTGCCTGCTTCCACCCCTCTGCAGTGGCCAGTGGACCTCACCCCTCCGCGGCTCCTACCACCTCCTGGCCTTGATCCAAACCTTGCCTGATCCTCTCTGCCTTCCTCAAAACTTGTCTGTCTCATTTTCTTTGTTAAGTGGTACATAAGGTATGCATGGATTCTACTGAATGGCAATACTTGCATTGCAGTAAAGTAGCAATGCAGTGAAGTCTGAAACCAGTATCAAAGGTTAGTCTGTGGTATCACAGAACCTCAATGCTCTGTACATTTAATATTTTGCTTCTGAAATTTCACATTGCACCAGGGCTCTATTTTTCTAAACACTGCTCAGAAATGATTTGGTTTCCTTAGTAACCAAGGCACATGGGGGAAAGTTTAGAAACTTGCCAATAAAAAATTATGACAATACTAATAAAAATATCTTAAATTTGAAAATCACTTTATACTTAAAAAAAAAACAAAAAACAAAAACCCAAACTCTTCTTAAGCATGGATTTCAAGAAACCTACTGCTATGGACTGAATTTGTATGTCCCCTGAAACTCACACATTGAAGACTTAACTCCCAATGTGATAGTATTTGGAGGTAGAAGTGGGAGGTAGTGAGGTTCAGATGAGGTCAAGAGGGTGGGGCCCTGCTGATGGGATTAGCGCCCCCTCTGAGAAGAGGGAGAACAGAGAGTCGTCTCTAATATGTGGACACAACAAGAAGACAGATGTCTAGTAGTCAGGAATGGAGCCCTCCCCATGATCTGAGCATGCTGGCATCCTGATCTTAGACTTTTGGCTTTCAGAACTGAAAAGATAAATTTGCTTGTTGTTTAAACTAGTATATGGGATTTTGTTACAGCAACCTGAGTTAAGACACTGACTTGTTAGGAAGACAGGGCTAGCTCTTCTGTCTTAGAATCTATGCTATGTAAATAAGTTTGTAATTGTGGCAAGGTGCCTCATTCCCAAGGCTGGCCGACCATGCCTAGGCTGGGTGTTTGGCTACAGAGCTCAGTGACAAGTTGCTTTCTGACCTTCTATGACAAGCCTCCTATGTGAATGGTTAAACCTCCACCTCAGAAGTGAAGTTACCCAATTAAAACATGCCGAAAAGCACCAATAAGGTTAGAAGGGGCAGGGGGTCAGGTGAATTAGGGAAAAGGAGCAGAACCATAATAATAGATCGATAAATAAAATAAATAATAGTAGCTATTAGAGGAGAGGCCCAACTTTGGGGGATACAGACCAGGAAAGATAAGCTGGCTGCCAAAGATTAAGGAAGCAGAAAGCAGAATGGTCAGACATTCTCTGTTCTCCTTCCAACATTGAGGTTATCTAGAAAAACCTGCCTTTGCCCTGAATTTGGGTTTGCTCTGTCTCTCATCTTCCTTGACCATATTATAGTGTGCTGTCATCTTACATGTGAATTTTAAACATACAGATGTGAAATCATTTGATATAATTATCTCAGTAAAATTCCACCTATTTGTAAAGTTTTAGGTAATGAAAATTCCATCAAATTAAAAAAATCATTGCTAAGAAATATAATTTCTTGAAATATCATTTCAAAACTACTGGATAGAGTGAACAATAAGCTCCGATTACACAGTCACACACCACAACTGTAGGTTAAGTCAGTCAGTGTGCATTGTGACGCCGAGGAGGGTAAGTCTGCAGGTAAGTCAGTCAGCGTGCATTGTGACCCTGAGGAGGGTAAGTCTGCAGGTAAGTCAGTCAGTGTGCAGTGCGACCATCAGGAGGGTAAGTCTGCAGGTAAGTCAGTCAGTGTGCAGTGTGACCCTGAGGAGGGTAAGTCTGCAAGTAAGTCAGTCAGTGTGCAGTGTGACCCTGAGGAGGGTAAGTGTGCAGGTAAGTCAGTCAGCGTGCATTGTGACCCCGAGGAGGGTAAGTGTGCAGGTAAGTCAGTCAGTGTGCATTGTGACCCCGAGGAGGGTAAGTCTGCAGGTAAGTCAGTCAGTGTGCATTGTGACCCCAAGGAGGGTAAGTCTGCAGGTAAGTCAGTCAGTATGCAGTGTGACTCTGAGGAGGTAAGACTGCAGGTAAGTCAGTCAGTGTGCATTGTGACTCTGAGGAGGGTAAGTCTGCAGGTAAGTCAGTCAGTGTGCATTGTGACCCTGAGGAGTACCAGGCCACTGGTGCTGCTGCTCACATGTATTTCAACTTCTCCATCTAACTTTGGTACATATCCCACTATCTTAAAATTTGCTGCTAATATAATTCAAAATATTTTATATCTTATAACAATATCAACTATGCATTCACTAAAAGGTAACCTTATGAATTGTGCCAATGCTTGACAGTATATCCAACAATCTGTTACTCTCGAGAATAGAAGCTAGAAATAATATAGTAATATGAGAAGGCCAACCAGAACAGTGCTGTGAGAGCAGTCTGGAAATACTAGCCATGGTGCTGGGTAGTAAGAAACAGCAGCACAGCTAACGTGCTTTGATACTCAGAGGCTCCTGACGAGGCAGGGACAGTGGAGAAGACACAGGTAGCCTTGCCACAGAGCAAGACTGGTTATAAATGTGTTTTCTCAGAACCATCTTTCTTGTTTATATTTGGTCTTAAGGGAAAAGTACTCTTGAAATACATAAGATATGATTAAGAGAAGCTATAAAAAAAGCATTTTTCAACTGAGAAACCCCAAGGCCCAGAGGTAGGTATGTACATTGTTAAACCCAGTTTGGAGAAAGAAAGGTTCTATCTTCAGTCTTTTCCTTAATCAAGTCCCAACTTGGCAGGGCCTGGGATTTCCCTCCTCCCAAAACAGGCAGCTGTCCCTTGGCCCAGGCTGGTGCTGGAATCCCCATTACTTCATCTGGCTTTGGAGCCTGCACACCCTGTTATAGGGGGACACCCTCACCCACCTCAGGGCAGATTAAGGGTTCATTTCATCCAAACTCTGCCCTGAATATTTTCCACCTTCAACAAATCCTGCTTTAATAATTTAAAAGAAATCTTTATTCTTAGAATTCCATTTCACAGTATTTTCCAGATTCAATCTGTTCAGAAATTTCCAAAATACAAACACATGCCTTTCCATCTAAAAGAATGGAAAAATTTAACTCCTCATGTTCTGTTATACTCTGGTTCTGGCTATTGTGCCTTCTTAGTAGCTGGGTGTTACGCATGGAATTGTGCACCTCTGAAATACATGTTAAAGTCCTTAACACCCCCACCCCCTTCCGCGTACCTCAGCCTCTTGATTGTATTTGGAGATAGGGACTTTAAGGAGATAATCAAGGTAAAATGAGGTTGTACAGGGGGGCCCTAATCAAGGAAGACTGGTGTCCTTGTAAGGAGAGGAAGAGGCCTGGGGACACTGCACACACAGAAGACCATGTGAGGACAGAGAAGGAAGGCAGCTGTCTGCAAGCCAAGTGGAGAGGCCTCAGAAGAAACCAACCTGCTGACACCTTGACCTTGGACTTCCAGACTCTGAGACTATGAGAAAATAAATGTCTGTTGTTTAAACTACCCAGTCTGTGGTGTTCTGCTGCAGCAGCCATAGCAAATGAATACACTAGGTAACATGAAGGATATTCAGTATTCATGCAGAATTTCTTTGAATGTATATTCTCTTCACATGTTTTTTCAAAGTTGATTGGGGGAACACTTCCCACTATTTTTGGTACTTTAATATGCTTTGTTAATTCACCAAATGACTGAACAATCTTGCACTGAGCCAGACAGTATGTTGTCCCTATTTCTAAGGGGCACAGAGGCCAGACGGGGAGATTGACACGCACAGTCAAGTGAACCACAGCCTCTCACAGTAAATGGTTTTGATGGATAGGAGATGGCATGGTGAAGGTGCTTTGGAGACTATGCTTGTAAGGGACCCAGGGTTATCTGAGCTGCCTTAGAATGAGCAGCATTTAGTCAAAGGGAGACAAGCCCAGAGGGCAGGGGTTAAGCTGTTATGAAAAAGGGGAGCAGGTGAAGGGAGATTTTGGTGAGCTGGTATCTTCAGGGAAATACAGCCAATGAAAGAAGTATTAAGTGGGCACCAGGTGCAGGGCCCCCACCTAGAGTGTAGGGCCAGTCTGTGTTTGGGAAGCTATGAAAGCAGCTCCAATTCACAGTCAAGGCCACCTGTGCCCAGTGACTTACCATGCTGCAACCCTGGCCAGATGCACTGCAGGACAGGGTGGAATGGAGAAGCAAGATGGCCATAAAAGGCTTCCTGGAGGAGACGTCTTAACTACCTGTGTCTCCGGAGCCTAGCACAGCACGTTAAACTGCAGAAAATTTTCAGCTGATTCTTGAAGGAAGGGGAGACTTAGAGACACAAGAGTTAAGAGGGACGGATGAGTCAGGCATAGAGGAACCGGGTATATAAAGAGGTGTCTAGAAAATGCAGTCGTTGAGGATGAAGTCAAATCATAAGGGATTTTGAAAACCAAGCAGTGGAGGCTGGCTGTGCCTTGTCAGACAGCAGATGCTAAGTCGCTCTGTGCTCTGAAGATTCCCATTTCCCAAAGAGATGCTACTGAGAGTGGTTATAACCTGTATATGTGGGCCGGGGGCAGGAACATCTTGGAACAAGGGTCCTTCCCATGGTGTGTGCCCTGTCTCCCAAACGATGCCTGCAGCTGTCATCTACCAGGCCCATGTGCTGTTCTGTTTTCTTAGGGTGCTCAGAAGAGCAAACTCACTTCTCCAAATCCATGTTGGCCAGCCTGGTGGAGCATATTGATTTTTCCAGGCACCCAGGCAGCAACTTACATTGCTCTAGGTGGGACCTCAATGATCTGCTGGCATCACCTTCTTCTCTTTCTGCTTTCTAACCATGCCCTTCAATTTCCAACCAGCCACCCCTCATGGCTGGCAAGGAGGAGTGTGGTTATATCCTGAAGAACAGCTCAAGACACTTTAATTTTGTTCTGGAAAGTTGCTTGCTTGATGAGACTCTATTACTTATGAGGAAAGGGTTAAAGGCTTTATGAATTTAATACCATGATGAGGATTTAAAGACAAAATAGCTAATCTCTAACTGAAAGCACCTGTTCATAGTTCAAAAAAAAGTCACAAATCATTTTAATCTTATTCATATTAAATTCCAAGCAAATCCGACTTTTATATACCAGTGTGAGAGGAAGAGAAAATAAGCAAATAAATGAACAAAAAGATAAAGTGAAAAGCATCAGAGGGTTAGAACTGCCATGCAGAGGTAGAAACAGCCTGTGTGTGAGCACTTGGCACAGTCACTTGTGAGTGGGCTCAGAGATGGCTCCTATGAATGACAGGAAAGAGCCAGCCATGTGTGGCCAGAGGAGAACATTCCAGGCAAAGGGTGAGCCCTTCATAAGATCTGAGGGAGGACACAGGCCTAGTGGTAAGTGAGGACCAAAAAAGCTCACAACAGGCTGGCTACTTGGGGAGGCTGTGGCGGGAGGATTGCTTGAGACCAGCCTCAACAAGAGTTAAGACCCTGTCTCTACAAAAAGTAGTAAAATTAGCTGAGCTTGGTCACACACACCTATAGTCCTACCTACTCAGAAAGCTGTGGCAAATGGAGTAAGTGCTTGAGCCCAGAAGTTAGAGGTCACAGTGAGCTGGGATGACGCCACCGCACTCTAGCCCAGGAGACAGAGAGAGACTGTCTCAAAAAATAAAACAAACCCCTCCTAACTGAGTCTTGTGACTTCTGCATTAATTAGATACCTTTCTATAATCTGATAGTATAATGATGACTTGCAGGGCGGGGGTCACAGTGCTATCAATCTAGCAGGGCACAATCCCTGCGACACTCTAGGTTAATGAAGCACTAATTGACATGCTGTGGCCCCAGATGGTGATCTTCCGGCAGTACACAGACAGCGTGAACTTTGCGCTGACAGATGTTCTCGGACGCATTAAATACAATTTTTGAAGAAATTTGGTAATTAGCTCTTTGCCTAGTATATATTGGCCTTTCTGCAATTAGTTCCAATTAGGGAGATTTTACTTGACAGCGCAATTATTTTTCAATTAATCTCTTTCTGATATTAAAGCAATTTTCCATTCTTGAGTAGATAACAACAGAAAGAGATGGGAGATGTATCGAGAATAGGTCTAGGACAACTTGGTCAAATACAGGCTAGATACCCCAAAACTCACTATTGTAGTTAAATATCCCTTTATTTCCAAACTATGCATTACAAAATGTTCTCTAGGCCATCTCTTTATAAAATTTTGTAATGCATATTTTGGAAATAACGGAACATTTAGCTACAATCCCCCCACACACTCTCTCACAATGCATGCGACTTCTGGAACACCCTCTAGTCCATAAGGTGGATGGCTCCCAAGTGGGGCATCGCCATAGCCAGTTGGTTATAAGGACATCTTGGCTTATCTTGGATAAATGACTCTGCTCAAAACTGACAGAGAACAATTATGCAATTTCACATATGCTCAGAGACTTGGAATCCGAAGAGAACTTGACAGGACCCCAGTTTTCTGACAAGCCTGAAAGATGCATTTTAATTCCTTTGTTTGGTTTTCATGGGAGTTTGTTACGGGGTATTCATATTTCCTCAGCCAACGGCGATCCCTACGGAAAGTCTTCCAGCAAATGTGTGGGAGGGCACATACACTGAGGCAATCTCAGAAAGGTCCAACAGCACCTTTGAGAGAACGAAGACAAAACGAGAATTGCTGTCTGTTGCTCAGCCTTGCAAAATGCTGTCTTCACTGGTGACATCTCAGCGGTTCCCAGGCAGACAATGGCTGCCTTACCTCATTATTACTGACAAAGGCACACAGTCTCTGGTGGCCACCGTGGCTTCCTGGCTCTGAGCTGACTGCTAGGTCACAGACCCCTTGTGCTTGATGGACCATCCCTCACATGTTTATCTTCCTACCCCCACCCACTGTTTAGATCTCAGCTTATCTATCACAACTTCAGGGAAGCCATTCCTGGCCCCAGTCAGGAGCAGACCTTACATTACCTTAGCTCTCTGCACTCTGCATTTCTGCCCCACATATACCAGCTACACTTAGCAGGCAGCAGAGTTTTCTGGGAAAGACCTGGCCTGCCTCCTGGCCCCTCCCTGTCCCAGACTGTGGACTCCATGAAGCATACGTCTGCCTCACATGCTGCTGTTTACCCAGAGCCCAGCATGGTACCTGGCACAGAGAAAAAACAAAATTATATATCTGCTGAATAAAGAAAGTATAGCCTCATGCCCATAATCTTGCTACAATAATTTTAAAAAATGAGCTGGGCATGGTGGTGCGTATCTGTAGCCCTAGCTACTTGGGAGGGTGAGCTGGGGGATTTGTTGGAGCTCAGGAGTTTGAGGCTACAGTGAACTAAGATTGTGCCACTGCACACCAGTCTGCATGACAGAGCTGCACAAAAAAGAAATGTTACAAAAGATTGCTAGTGTGCAGGGCATGCATCTATCTAGCTGATCACAGCACCCTTAATCGGACATGCAAATTCTGCAGGCCTGTGCCATGGTGCTCACGACAGAACCCCTCTGAAGCCTACCTCCTTTAGCAGACCAACCACTGAATCAATCCTCCCTTAACCCCACCTGAGTCAGTCATTCATTCTTGCCTCAGCCGGCCACCAACACTTGTTGGTTTGCATGTTACACCTAACTCTCACCAATCATATCTCCCCTTTGCCTCTTCTGCTCTGAGTTAAGCCTTTTAAGCTTAGAGCAGACAGTCCATACTCAGAAGAATATTCTAGAACCCCTAGCCCACCCAGAAAATGGCTGTCCCCGGCTCTCACAATGCATGTGACTTCTGCAGGGATTCCGAGGAGTCAGGACTGGAATGGAAGGCCACATCTAAAAGCATCTGAACAAGAACTTTCCAGCTTATTTTTTTAATCATCAGTTTTAACAATTATGCGGACACCCGTTTAGAATGACATGCCAAAGGGTGAGCTAGTGACAGAGAGCAGTGTGTGGGGGACACAGTGACCCCCAGGGTAGGGACTGCCTGGCAGTGACATAGACCAATCCGTGCCACAGAGAGGCTGGGGCAATCAAAACAGACAAAATCAGCACGCAGAACAAAAGCGGTTAAGCCATCGCAACTTGTCATATTTTGACACGTTACAGTTTTCGAACCTTCCCTTGTAATTGCACAAACACACATTATGCACGGAAATGGCCCTGTCAGTCACTGCACTCTTCTGAATTATGATTCAGGAAAGTCGCAGGTAAGCATCCACCGTACTCACACACCAAAACTCCTACCCGTGGCTTGGTGTGGGCAGCTTTTAAAACACATTTATATTGGGCAAAAGAGGTTCCTACGGATGGATTCCATTTTTTTTCTTTCTTGCACCCACATGTTCATCCTCCACAGTTAATGCAGAGGCAAATAAGACGTGACATGACACGAAGAATACTGCAACATGTTCAGAGACGACATTTTTAACAGCCTATGAAACCACTGCGTGTTTGTATTATGTATCAGCCTTAATGCTAAAAAACCACAAGTGTTTTTCAGTGTTTGTAAGTTCTACTAAGGATGGATACCACTATTCCCACAGAACGAACAGCAACTGTGTGCACACTGCTGTCCTGAGACGTGCGCTGTAATTGCAAGTTGAAAGCTCCCGTGCATTGAACGTGAAGTTCAGGAGCTGCCTTCTAGCAAAGACCGTCGGTCACCAGTTGGACCCAAAGTTCATGCTTTACTTGAACTTTGCAGTACTTGAATAGGTAATTTGTTTTTAGACAGAGACAATGCTCGCAGGGCAAAGTAACAAATTACTTATTCAAGGAACTGCAGAGAAGCTCTTTAGTGAGAATTGAATGCAACGAAGAAACAGAAGTCACAAAGCATTTGAAGCCTCTTCCGCCCATCCTTTGCTTATTACCAATCACCAGGGATTGATTAATAAGAATTTCCAGCCTCTCACAGCTGGATCCGCTGCCAGGAGAAGCATCCCAGTCAAGGTATAGGGGGTTGTGGGACCAGCTATTATATTTCTCAACCAAGGACCCCCAAACTTGAAACTTAAGAGTGCCTGTGTGTTTTTCTAAGGTTCCAAAGAGAAAACTCTTCTCTTTTCCTCATCAAGTCTTAAAAATCTCTGTCCTAAAGGAAAAGCCTGAGTTACGTACCAGCTCCCCCACCCAGAGCTGCCTCAGTTAGAGTCTGAGTCCCTGGCTCACACTTGCAACCACATCGACCTGGTGGGTCTTTCCCCTGCTTTGGTTTCAGTGGCTCAGCACACAATGGCTCCGTGCCACTACAGTTTTATAAGAGACCTTTGCCAGATTTCTTACTGATTAATGAAAGACACCAAGCACGCTTACTTTTGAACAATTTTTAACCTATTTTTAGCAAATAAGAACAGGAGTTATTTAAATACCACGAGTTTGAAAGGGTGAAAAGAGGAATAAAACTGCACTATTCTGGGCCAGACCAGATTCCAGAACAGCTTCTCTGACTGGGGCTGTGATGGTTAATTTTATGCAACTTGACTGAGCCAAAGTGGCCAGATATTTGGTCAAACATTATTCTGAGTGGGTGTGTCTGTGAGGGTTTTCTTTTTTCTTTTCAGATGAGATTAACATTTAAATTGGGAGCCAGCATAGGGCAGATCAGATCTCCCCAATGCAGTTAGCTTTGTCCAATCATTTGAAGGCCTGAACAAAGACTGTCCCTCCCTGAATAAGAAGGGATTTTTCCTGCTTTAGAGATGGGACATGTGCTTTTTCCTGCCATTGGAAGTGAAACAATGGCTCTTTTTAGACCTTGAGCCTGCTTGTTTTCACACTGGAACTTGCACCATCAGATCTCCGGAGTCTCCAGCTTGCCAACTGTAGGTCTTGGGACCTGTCCGTTCCATAAGCATGGGAGCCAATTCCTTATTATAAGTCTCTTTCCGTGTCTATTTATCCATATACATCCCATCGGTTCTTGTTCCCTAGGGAACCCTAGCATAGGGTTTTTCAGCTTCTAGGGTTCCATTAACCCCAAGATTAACAGCATTCACTGTGGTATCAGAAGAGTGAATGCATAGTCTCTAAAATACAGGGAGCTTTTAGTTAAACACCCCCTTTCACTGATGAGGAAAGGGACACTCTGACTGTGGCGTGGCTCGCCCACGGTCACGGTTACAAGCAGCACAGCTCCTTGGCACTGCCTCAAGCTGTTTCCTGCAAAAGTGATCCTTTTCTCAGTAACTCCAGTCACGATTATGGAAAGGAAAATAGAGGGTAGAAGTTAACAACGTGGGAAGAGAAGAGGAATGAAGAAGAGGAGAGGTGACAGGTGAGGGAAGCAAGAAAGGTGTTTTCAGTAGCTACCTGTCTATTCCGAGATCCCCTTAAACATTTTCCTATAAAGGGAATGAAAATCTACTGTACAGAAAATTCACATTTATAAATGACTCACCTACCACTCCAGCTTCCCCCTCAATTTCTGCCAACCTTTTCTAAAATGCGTGAGCTTCAAGTGGACAGATTTGAGATTCAGTAACTTATGTTTGTAAGTTTTACAGGTAACAGTAGGCTTCAGGCCAAATAATAAGTATGTCTTTGATGATGACACCACCACCAAGCCAATTATAAGTCTAAGATGTTGTCTAAGTATCAAAGGGGCCCTGGGTCATATTTTCAACAAAGTTACTGTTCTAGATTCCTGTTTTCTGGGAGAAAGTTCTCAGAGTTTCACGCACTTGGAAAAACAGAACAAAAGCAAAAATCCAAATTCAGCAACACTTTAAAAACTCACAATAAATGACCTTATGGGGACATATTCTCTTCGGTGCTACCAGAATTATTTATTTTTCTCATGCTCTTTAGCATACTCTGCCTCTAGCACTCATGTATGTGTGTGTGTGTTTAAGTTTATTTGAAAATAACTATAAGCTTTTGGTCAATCTGGGTCTAACAGGGCCTGTTCCATGAGGGACCCCAGACAGACATTCTCATGGTCCCGTGAGTGACGTGGGCTCCCAGCAGCTAAACCTGATCATTGCACATGAAGAACGAATTTAGCCATAAAAAGGAATAAGGTATCAGTACATGCTGCCACATTACAAACATACTGAAAGCATCAGGCTAAGGGAAGAAACCCGACACCAAGGCCACATGTTGTCCGATACCATTGATATGAAAAGTCCAGAATAGGCAGGTCTTTACAGAGAGGAAGTAGAATAGTGTTGCCCGAGGCTGGAAGGAAGGAGAGCTGGGGAGTGGCTGCTAATGAGCGTAGAGGGTTTCTGAGAATGGAGACTTTACCTCTTTCATGTTTACATGGATGGAGCTGGAACATATTCTCCTTAGCAAAGTATCCAAGGAATGGAAGAAAAAGTATCCAATGTACTCAGCCCTACTAGGAAGCTAAACTATAGCTTTCACATGAAGGCTATAACCCAACTATACCACAAGACTATGGGGAAAGGGCCAAGGAAGGGGAAGGGAGGGGGGAGGTTTGGTGGAGGGAGGGTAATGGGTCGGGCCACATCTATGGTGCATATTTTTATCTATAATAAAAAAAAAAAAAAACAGCCCTGGCCAAAAACTGAAAAAAAAAAAAAAAAAAAAAAAAAAAATATATATATATATATATATATATATATATATAAAATAAAATAATTAAAAGATTAATTAATGCGTTACACCACATTAACAGAATGAACCATGAAAACTATCATCTCAATAGAAGCAGAAAAGGTATTTAATAATGTTCAAATCATTTATATAAAAACATTCAACAAATTACCGTATATACTCGAGTATAAGCCGAGTTTTTTTGGCACAAAATTTGTGCCCAAAAACCCGAACTCGGCACAAATTTTGTGCCGAAAAAACTCAGCTTATACTCGAGTATATACGGTAGGTAAGAAGGAAATTTCTTCAACACAATAAAGGCCATTTATGAAATTTTTGACAGCAAAAGAAACGATCAATGGAGTAAAGAAACAATGCAAAGATTGGGAGAACATATTTGCATACCATGTATCTCATTAGAAATTAATATCCTAAGTATATAAGGATTCTAATAACAATAGCAAAAAAAAAAAAAAAAAAAAAAAAAATCCTGATTAAACATGGGCAAAATCCTGAATAGACGTATCTCCAGAGAAGACATACAAATGGCCATCAGGTATATGAAAAGGTACTCAACATCACCAACCATCAGGGAAGGAAAACAAAACCACAGTGATATATCCCTTCATACCTGTCAGGATAGCAACTACCAAAAAGACGAGAGGTAAGCGGTGGTGAGAGTATACAGAGAATAAAACATCTATACACTGGTAGTGGGACGTGGATTATTGCAGGCATCTTGGAAAACTTTACAGAGGTTCCTAAAAGAAATGAAAATAGAACTACTGTATGACCCAGTAATCCATCTTCAGGACATATACTCAAAGGAAATGAAATTACTACCTCATAAAGATATCTGCATTACCATGTCCATTGTGCTATTATTCACTATGGTCAAGATGTGAAACAACCTAAGTGTCCATTGTAGAGGAATGGATAAAGAAACTATAGTTACATAGTGGAATATCTTTCAGCCTCAAAAAGAGACCTTGCCAATTTCCAGCAACATGGATGAACCCATAGGAGATTACACTAAGTGAAAATGAACCAGACACAGAAAGACAAATATCAAATGCTCTTATGTATATATAGAACCTTAAAAGAAATTGAATATAAGGAATAGCAGAGGGTAGTTGGAAGAGGTGCTGAGGAAGGAGAGAGTTATAGGCCAAAGAGTACAAAGCTGTACTAATATAGAATGAAAAAGTCTAGAGATCTAATGTATAACAGGAGCATTATAGGTTGTGCTGTATTGTACTCTGTTAATTTGTTAAGAAAGCACATTTTATTTTTTTTATTATTATATATTTTTTATTATAGATAAAAATATGCACCATAGATGTGGCCCGACTCATTACCCTCCCTCCACCCAAACCAGATTTTAGATACACACACATGGAAAGGTAACTATGGAAGATGAAAATATGTTAATTTTCTTGACTATAGCAATCTCCTCACTACATATGTGTATATCAAGACATCCTGTCATACACTTAAATTTACATAATTAAAAATACTAGGGTGTTGCCTGTGGCTCAAAGGAGTAGGACGCCAGCCCCATATGCCAGAGGTCGCAGGTTCAAGCCCAGCCCTGGCCAAACACTGCGAGAAAAAAAAAAAAAAGTCAAAAGAAAAAAAAATACTATTCATCACTATTTTTGTTTTAGAAAGTAAAATTATTTTTCAACCAAAATGTCCAACAATCCACAAATAAATTAACAAATTGTGACATATGTAAACCATGGAATACTATTCAGCCATAAAAAAGAGACCTTACATCTTTTATGTTTACCTGGATGGAGTTGGAACACATTCTTCTTATCTCAAGTATCTCAAGAATGGACAAAAAAGTATCCAATGTACTCAATACTTTTATGAAACCAATATATAAACACTTACACAATCATAAGAATGATAAAACCCAAATACAGTCTAACAAGGGGGAGAGGGGAGGAGGAAGAGGACAGGAAAAGGAGGAGGGCGATGGGTGGGAGGTGGGAGGGCATTTGATGAGATCTCACCTAATGTGCACAATGCAAGGGTGTATTTCAAAATAACTAAGTAAATTTTAAATGTTCTACCACAAAAAATAAGTAAGTGAGGTGACAGTTATTTTAATTTGTTTTATGGTTCTCAACCTCCCTAATGCCACAGTGTATTTTCGTTGTTACAAATGGGTCCCAACCCACAGGCTGAGAACTGTTGATTCATGGGGTTCAGTGTACTGCTTTGATATACAATGTGAAATGCTTACATTGAACTAAGTAACACATTCATCACAGTTATACTCATTTCTCAATAGTTTTGAAGTATACCATTGCATCATGCACATTAGGTGAGTCCCCCCAAATAACCTCCCTCCTCCCATATTCTCCCTCCCCTCCCCTCTCTCTCCTCTTCCCTTCTACTTTCTAGATTACAGTTATGTTTTATAGTAATGGAAGTCTTAGCCATCGCAGTCAGGCAAGAGAAGGCAATCAAGGGTATCCAGATAAGGTCAGAGGAGATCAAACTCTCACTCTTTGCTGATGATATGATCCTATACCTGAAAAATCCCAGGGACTCAATTTCAAAACTCTTAGAAGTGATGGTTATTTTAATCAGTTTGATTTAAGCATTCCACATTGTATATCAAATCATCACATTATATCCCATAAATGTATACAGTTATGATTTTAATTAAAAATTAAATTAAAAAAGGAAGTGCTGTTGGACAACATTTGCCCAAGAATTGCTCAAAAAAATTGTTATTGATTTAACATGTGACCATTCATTATATTATTTTTTAAGATAAATTTATATATACTTAACAATTATCAATGTTGATTATAAATATGATGAATATCAATAAATGTAATCCATATAAACAAAAAATAAAAATTTCTGTCCTAATTTACTGAGAAATGTGAAGAAATATATTTTTGTAGTCCAGGAAAATTCAGAGGAAGTTCTTTAATTCTAGTGGGCACAATTACCAAATCAAAAGATAATCTGCCTTTGAATCATCAAACATTTCAGTGTTCTGGGCATTTCTAAAAACAAGCAATACGACATCCCAAACTCAGAAAAGAATTAAAATTTTCCCATTCAAATGTATTCTTTTATTCACTAGTAACTATAGAAAGTTTTAGAAACCAGGAATTTCTACATGCTCTTCAAGTGCATTCAATACTATGGATCTCATGATAATTCCCAAATTTATTTGTAAACCAAATCATAAAATTATAATATAAAACAGTCAATAATTCATTAGAAATATTCTTCAAGTTATGGTGAATGTAAGTATGATTAATTTAAATGCCATCTACAAAGGCAGAGTAGGTTGATTGCAAGCCACCTGCCTGTCTAATATATTCCTCCTGACATACATTAGAACTCATGTGCTTATAGATTACAAGGATGATATAATTATTGCTTCTCATTTCAATTAAGTACACTCCAATTTACTACCACAAATGAGGGAGGAGTGGAGAGGAAGTTGAATGGACTAAAAAAATCTCACAGGAACGAAGCACGGGGGGGCACCTGTGGCTCAGTGAGCAGGGTGCTGGCCCCATATACCAAGGGTGGTGGGTTCAAACCTGGCCCCAGCCAAACTGCAACAAAAAATAGCTGGGCATTGTGGCAGGCACCTGTGGTCCCAGCTACTCAGGAGGCTGAGGCGAGAGAATTGCCAAAACCCAAGAGCTGGAGGTTGCTGTGAGCTGTGACACCACAGCACTCTACTGAAGGTGACGAAGGAAGGAAGGAAGGAAGGAAGGAAGGAAGGAAGGAAGGAAGGAAGGAAGGAAGGAAGGAAGGAAGGAAGGACAGACAGACCAGCTACTCCAGGCAGCCAAAGAAACAAAAAAGTTGGGGTTATAGAATTGCCTGTATTCTCTTGGTCTTTACCTATCTTTTCTTTTTGGTAGGGATCTCAAAGAGGTGGAGGGGTAATCACACACAGGTATACAGCAAGAATGACTTCTAGCTTAAAAGGATCTTTCGAACTGATGTGAATCACAACATAGTTCCATCCTAACAAAGACCACATATGCAATTATAATAACCAATACCCATCATCTTCCTCGACATCATCATCCCCTGAACATCCCCCATGTGCCAACAATGAGTTTGCAGGCAACCTCACAAAACCTGTATGAGCCTGTACTTAGATGAATCCCATTTTACCAGTTAAGAAAGTAAAGCCTACATGTTTCTAAGTAAGTGGCCCAAGGTTGCTAAGCTAGTAAATATCAGAGATTCCTCTCATTCCAAAGTTCCAGTCTTCCCAAAACACAAAGAAGAGACTGGAGTGGCCTTGACATCAGACGTCTGAGTCTCAGCACTTACATAAGAAAAAGAAGTATTATATAAAAAAGAGAAATAAAATAGGATGGAAAGAAAAAAAAAGTCACATTTGTAGTCGAAGACTGATAACGTTAGTGGAGGATTAGAGTTGAGGAATAGTAGACTGGGGGAAAATTAGAGTAGGTATTTAAATACCCGGTTAAAAATTGGGACAAATAGAAGTCATTGAACATTTTCATTCATGGGATTCAACACTTGATTGACTAATCCTGTGCTTGTCTTAGGAACAGAATCACACAGGCTCATCAGAATTTATAGCGAAAATGAATGCTGTAGATCATCTGGTGAAATGCCTTCAATTTGGGGATTAGTACCTGACATGGGAACTGATGATCTCCCACTCTCTGCTTCTAGTATTAGTTTAAAAATCAAGATGGGGAAACATTATGTTTAGCTAAGAAAAGAAATAACCAGTGACTGCCTTTTGAATATAAACTCTTCAAATCACTGTTATGCCCTATTGTTCCTTGTGAATCTGGGATCTTCTAAAGAAAATAGATTCCTACCCTTTAGATAGGGACATTATGAATGTATTACTCTGAGTGGAGAAGCAATAAAAGTGGTGCCAGCCAGAGATTACAGATTCAAAAGAAGAAACACAAACTGGAGGAAAGTCACATGTACCCAGCAGTCACGTGCCCTAAGACCCCAGAATGCACTTTGTATCTGCTCACTGACACACAGAGGCTTTCAAACCCATGTCATGGAGCCTCCTGAGCAAGAACATACAGAAGATAGATCAGAACATCCTTAGAGTCATTTCCCACAGTGAAATGTTTTCTCTTTCAGGCCCTTTCTCTGAGCTGTACACATTTTCAGTAATCAGCTACATCAGATCATCTTTTCCCCTTCTTGCTCCTTATTTACTTTATATGTATTTTGGAGACAAGGGTCTTGCTATGTTGCCCAGGGTGGCCTCAAACTCCGAGGCTCAAACAATCCTCCCATATCAGCCTCCTCAGTAGCCATCAGCAGGTACCACATGCCCAGCCTCCCCCTTCTTATTTCTAACCACTGACTTCTAGAACCTCCTGATACATGGTGCTTCAATGTGTGCTTATGTATAGAGGCTGGGGAAAAAAAAAAAAGAGGTCCCAGAAGTGCTATATTCCAAATCTGAGAACAGAATTCTGGTTTATTTAACGCACTGTTTGATTTTCAGGCTGGAGAAACAAATGTATCCTTCAGACTTTCCTAACTCCTCCCTTCCTCCAGGAAGACTTTTCCTACACAGACACCTTCAAACAAGGAAATTATATGTATGAAAAGGGCTAAAAGGAGGAAGCCGTGACTGACAAATTTAAGTTTTCAAAACCTAACAGGAAAAAAATGGAAATGGCATTAAATATACGTGTTCACATATGTGAGACAGATACAGTTATGTTAATAAAAATTCTGAAGGCCATCCACCTTCAAAACAAAATGGATCACTTTAATAATTTTTTCCTTTCTGCATCTCTTTTTCTGATTCAGCTTCTTCAGACCTTGAAGAAGTATTATAACATTGTTAGGATTTCCTAAGATAGGTTTTCCTCCAATTTTTTGTGTTGCTTCTTTTGAAAGTGCTCAAACCAATGCTTACTAGCTTTTAAATTAGTGTCTTTTAGGTGAGCATTTCCTCTTGTTTCACACATCTTTGCAAAAAAAAAAAAAAAAAAAAAAATGCTTTGCCATTTGGCCTTCCTTCCAAATCAACAAGGTGCCAAAGGATACATTTCACTGTATTTTTTCCATATTCTGAAATGACAGACATTTTTTATGTGGACATCACCCCCATAGAGCCACCATCATGTGCTAAAGAACAGTCTATTTGTGTTATTGTGTTCCCATGCACTCAATTAGACACAACTTATATGAAAAAGACCACTGATGTTTTCTTTACTACAAAAGACCAAGAGTTAAAAAAAGGTTTACTACAGCCAATGCCACTCTCGTCTCTCTTTGTGATCTGCTTCCTGCTACCCTTTTAGTCAATGTCTATCATTGTTAATCATCTGTTTTTCTCTCATTATTTGCCATTTCTTTGTGTGGTTTCCTTTTTTTACAAATATCTATTAATACCACAGTACCAGTCTCAACTGCTCAAAGCATGAGATGAGGACTACTCTGAGTTAGTGGCCTGTCAATGTGTTTTCTTATATAATTATTATACAAACTATTTTCACAAGACCTGAAAGTCACATGATTCAATTTGGCAATATGTTCATAATCGTTGACCCATCAATTCCATTCTTGAGAATTTACTCCAAATATCAAAAGATAGGTAGCAATTCTACATATTCAAATAAATATTAATAATACCAAATTTTTAAAGGACCACAATGTCTGGTAACAGATTGGTTAAATAAGTTATGATACATCTATATGATGTAGCAATCCATGTATATCCAATGCTCATAACAACATTAAAGATCAAAGGAAGGGTAGAAAACTATAAACACTATGACAAACTTATATAAGGTATATTTATACATGGATATGTACATCAGAGAGCTAAAAGTTTTATATCACCAAATCGTAGGCTTATTGGTGCTTTTTATCTTTGCTCTTTCCTCTGTTTCCTCTTTAACTATAAACAGCATACATATATGTGAGATGCATATATGTAAGTGTATATATATCCATATATTATCTGATATACTATACATTTATGCCACAGTACTCCTCATAATTTTACTTTTTAAGAAAAATAAAACTTATGTTACGACTTACACACGACCCAGAAATTTCACTCGTAAGTACAATTTCTGACAATTGAGTTTTCAAACTCATCCTAGTAAAAGTATTACATGGTTTGTTGCTAAATATCACTACCATGTCCTTTGAAGTACTCCCCTTGGGAAGCTATGCACCTAGTCTAGTGCCTAGTCCACCCTTCAAAGCAATTTTGGAAATCTTTTTCTGAAATGGCCATAAGAGCTCTCCTAGTATGAAGTCTGACAAGTCCATGAACTTGCCACTGTTTTGCTTATGTTGGCAGCTCTGTACAAAGTTTTAAGTTTCATAACCACGGTGTATCAGCATCTCCCAGCTGTGTTCGGGAGGACGTGTGGCAGTGTCTCGCTGAGGGGTTCATTATGGTCGTTGCATCTTTTTGTGTGCTGTACAATAGTTCTGATGGCCATTCCAGAAAAAGAGTTCCAGAATTGTTCTTTGAATATTTCCAATCTATGCTTTAATATTTTTATTTATTTATTTATTTTATTGTTTCAGGTTCATTTAGGGTACAAAGAATTAGGTTACACTGATTGCGTTTGTTAGGTAACATCCCTCTTATAATTGTGTCCTGCCCCCAAGAACTGTGCCATATACTGTGACACCCCCCATCGCCCTTCTTTCTCCCTTCTCCCAACTCCCTTGTCCCCCCATCTCTCACCTAGAACGATTTGAGTTTTTCTCTTATGTGGTTGTATATTAGATGGTCTACAGACGTCACATTAGAATTGAGTACATTGCATTTTTGCTTCTCCATTTTTGTGATGCTTTACTAAGAGTTATGCGTTCCACCTCCATCCAGGTTAATACAAAAGTTGTAAAGTCTCCATCTTTCTTAACGGCTGAATAGTATTCCATGGTGTGCACATACCACAGCTTGTTAATTCATTCCTGGGTTGGCAGGCATTTAGGCTATTTCCACATTTGGGGGATTGTAAATTGAGTTGTGATAAACAATCTAGTGCAAATGTCCTTATGATAATATTATTTTTTTTTCTTCTGGGTAGATGCCTAGTAATGGGATTACAGGATCAAATGGGAGGCCTAATTTGAGTTCTTTGAGGATTCTCCATACTTCCTTCCAAAGAGGTTGTATTAATTTGCATTCCCACAAGCAAAGTAGCGTTCCCTTCTCTTTGCATCTGTGCCAGCATCTATCACTTTGAGATGTTGTGATGTGGGCCATTCTCACTGGGATTAGGTGATATCTCAGGGTAGTTTTGATTGGCATTGCTCTGATAATCAGGAATGATGAGCATTTTTTCAAATGTTTGTTAGCTTTGAAGGGTGGACAGGGTGCTAGCATCAGGGCATAGCTTTCCAAAGGGAGAAGTTCAAAGGTGGCTATAATTATATTCAGCAGTGATGTATCAGTTTTTCTAGGATGAGTTCATGAATTTAGTTGTCCATACTTCATATGTATCCAAGAAAAATAAAAACAAATGGCCATTAAAAAACCTTGTTCGCAAATGGTGGTAGCATCATTAAGAATAGTCAAAAGATAGAAACAATCTACATACCCATTTGATGAACAATAAACAAGGCATAGTAACCATACAAGCAAACATCATTTGGCCAAAGAAAGGAATGAAGGCCTGATATACAACATAACATGATTGCATCTTAAAGACACGACAGCAAGTAAAAGAGCCAGTTACAGGAGATCATAAAGACACAACTTACATTGAAACATGCAGAATCAGCAAATCTATAGAGATAGAAAGTACGTCTGGGGCTTCTTTAGGGGTGGGAGGAATGGGACCATGGGGGTGTACAGCTAAATATGTGGACTCTCTTTTTAAGGTGATTAAAACTAAAATTGTGTGTAGGGTGGTGGTATGTGTCAGCGAATATGCTAAAAACAACTGTATTGTACACTTTAAGTTGCATGTTGTGTGAATTATATCTCAACAAAGCTCTTTTTTTAAAAAAAAATGGCTCGTAGATTATCAGCAGTTTTCGTTCCCTTGGTAACAACTTCAATTTACTTTTGTTACAGACTGTGTTGAAAAAAAACATCACAAGGCGAGGTGCTCAGTCACACAAATATAAAACATACACTTCTTGATTTAGAAAAACTGTAGGATCCTAAAATTCTCAATGCAGAAGCTGGAGGCTGAAATATCCCATATTCTGTGTGTAAATGTAAATTGAGTATATTTATTTTTAGGAGTCCTTGCCTTTTAGAAGCTTAGATCCTCTTTTCCCCCATAAATGCATATTTCATCTAAACTGTTGGTATTACACATGGAGTTAAGACTAACTAGTTAGTCTTAGAGAAATGTATAGACAACTGTCAGAAAAGTGTCACAACACCATTGGAGGGGGGGTGTGGGTTTCCATGATAAATGGATATGACTAGCCAGCCACGGTGGCACACGTCTGTAATCCTAGCACTCTGGGCGGCCACCGCAGGTTGATCACCTGACCTCAAGAGTTTGAGATCAGCCTGCACAAAGAAAGACCCCCCTCTCTACCAAAAACAGAAAACCAAACCAGGCATTGTGGCGGGTGCCTGCAGTCCCAGCTGCTACTGGGGAGGCTGAGGCAAGAGGATCGCTTGAACCCAAGGAGTATGAGGTTGCTGTGAGCTATGATGCCACAGAACTCAACCCAGGGCACAAGAGTGAGACTCTGTCTCAAAAAAATAAAAATAAAAATATTACCACTGTCAAATACCCAAGGTCATTAAATGAGTAAGGCTTCCTTGGACAAAAGGAGAAGGGACATGCTTTTCTCTCTGCCATTCAGGAAGTTTGCCTCCAGGTATCTGTCCTATGAGATGGCAGAGATCACCCACTGAGGCAGCTGAGATGCCCCTGGCGGAGCAGGGTAACAGCTCTGGGTAGCCTTGGCATCCAGGTAGTAAGAAAGGAACGCTAATAGCTCTGTAACATGCTTCCTCTGTCATGCTCTATGTTTCTACAAATAGTTACTAAAGTTTTATGACATACCATAGTCTTGTCCACACATGATTTGGGAAAATTAAATGAAGGGTTGTGTTCATCCTGTGAGTGAACACACAGAGTAGTAATACCACTCAGAGATGCCAGTAGGGGCTGCGACGTGACCCAAGAATTCTATAGATGTGGAACAGAAGTAGGATACAAAAACAATAACTGATTCCCAAAGATAACCAAGGGGTAGATTTGTGTTATGTATTGTTTATATTATTCACGTACATTTGGGGGAGTTCCAGAAATTTGTTGGATAAAAGAATGGAATTTTTCCCATAATTTAAAGATGAGGTCTGAAATCATCATACAGTGTGGACACAAAGTTCGTGTGTTAAATTGCACATGAATTTTATGTCCACCCTGCATGTAGATATTTAAAGACGGGATCAATGTCAAATTTATAAGACAAGAAGGCCTAAAATGACAAATTTATTACCTTTACTTAAAACAGAAATAACATAAAAATAGTATCATGTTACCATTATCTCTAGATTATAAAATCATAGGGTTTTCTGTTTTCTTATTCATAGTTTATGCTAAATCTTCCAGCACACACTGCTAAAAAAGACCACAATACTTTTATAATCAAAATAAATGTCATATTTAGAAGTCATATCTTTGTCATATATAACATATTGTAGTTCAACATAAACCTATACATAATTATTCCCATGGTCAGGGAATAAATAAATCGGCTCTTATAAATTTTAGAAAGGTATAACCTTAGAAAGTTCATGTTTATATTGAAATTCAATCTGTCCTAGAACTAAATCTATAGTTGAACTCAAACAAGTCAATAAACTCTACTGTATTTAAAACAACAGACATATCCTTTCTGACTCTGCTCTCGTTCAAACTAAGAGTTGTTTTCTTTCAAGTCCTCCTCAGATGATAAAGATTTCCTTCAGTTAAGGGTGATATCAAAATGATTAGAATATTATGAAGATTGATCAATCAGAACCAGATGCCAACTAATTGGAAAAGTTGCAGATTGATCAGAACACATGCTAATCAAAATGGACAATGATATGTGCTAGAGTAGGGTCTCCTGGAAACCCTCCATCCCCACACTATACCAGGAATTTCCTTTGACAGTAAATAAATCATGGGAGACAGAGGTTTCTGAAGGGGCAGGAGGCTCAATCCACTAACACCCAATCTGTGTAAAAGTATCTTGGTGGTTTGGTGGAGAGCGGTAACAATGTTCACTGACAGTATCAGCCCTCCCTTCATTTTACTTCCTTCTAGTGTCTTGTAGGGTCTGTAGGTTCCTTTTAAACTGTTACAACAATAGAGTTTGTTATAAAAATAAAACGTTATTCTCTGTTCCCCCTCCAAACATTGCTAAAGTGTCAGGTTAAAAAAAAGAAAAAAAAAAAAAAAAGATATAATGCATATGAAGAGCTAGAGCAGGAACAGTTAGCCACCTTCCAGAGGCTGGTCAGGCATACCTGACTCTGCATAAAGGGGACTCTAAGACAGACACCAGTGAGGAAAAAGCTAATTCATCTTGGAGAACTCTGGAAATTTTCAACACTGGAGGTGCCAGGTAATGCTGAAGGTGTAGGGAGGGAACACAAGTCTGTACAAGAACAATTAGACACCACCTCTTTCATTGACCCCATGAAACCAAGTAATTTCTCCTTTCTAATTCCTTGAAAAGGCAAACATGCACCTGTTCACATGATCCAGCCATTCTGGCCGGAAGCCCGAAAGAAAACCATGTGCCCAGTACAAAGACTTGCCTGTGAATGTTCACAGCAGCTTTATTTGTAATAGCACCAAACAGGGAATACTTGGAGTGTCCATCAAGAAGTAAACAGACAAACCAGGCTGATTCTATGTAATGAGCTACTACTAGGTAACAGTTGGAAATGAACTATTACTATAGGCAACAACATGGGTGAATCTCAAAATAATTATTCTGGGTTTTAAAAGCTACAAAAAAAAAAAGGAATGCATTGTATATTTAGAAGTGGTGAAGAATGAGGAAGTGTGGAAACAAAAGATTACAGAGGGGCGTGGGGAAACTTTGGGAGGGGAAGGATGCGTTTGCTACTTGGTTACAAGGATTTCACAAGTATATAAGCCAAAACCTGAAATCGTATGTTTTAAATATATATGCATTTATTGCATATTTTAAATACATGTTGTTTTTGTATAGCAAGTGTAACTCAGACAGACAGAAGGGTAGAAAAATCAGGGATCCCCAGACCTTCGCATCTTCTAAAGTTCAGGTTAATGTTTTCAGTCATCTAAGACCCAGGTTATCCTCTTTACATTACCAGTGAATGAGAAACATCTTTAGGTCTTCAGCATTGCTACTTATCAATTTAATTATTACAGAAGTCACTTGTAGTTACCTTCTTCCTTGTGCTTGGCTTTAAATGCAAAACTTTCTCAAGTGAATGTAAGTGTCCAATAACTGAAAATGTGAATGCCTTTTAACAAAAAATGTATGAAGAAGTCAGAATACAAAATGCACAAGTACAAAAGTGAGAGTTCTGCCTTATTGTGCAAATAACCTTAGATTGTGCTAGTGATTCTGTCTGGAATTGCTTCACCATAATTTGAATGCTTTGATTCCTTCCATTAAGAATATCCCTAAATTTGAAGTACTTATTTTGTGTCTGGCTTTCCGAAGAATAATACACTAATCATCGCTGCTGGAAGAAACAAGAATAATTTTATAGTCACTTGTAGAAGGTAGAATTACCCCAGTGGATGCAGCATAATTTAGGACCTTTGCTACTTTGACCATTTTCTTTTGAATAATTTGTCTGTTTTGGATTAGCAAGTCATGTTCCTGGCATGCTGCTACCTTTACTTTACCCAAAGCTTTTTTTTTTTACTTTTTATATGATCTCCAGAAGCATAATTTAACTCACAGGTTCATACCAGCTGAATATTACAATCAGCTATTAAAACACCAATACTCCCACCCAACTTGTAGAGATTCTGATCTAACTGTCTCAGAGAGGGCGCTGGTATATATACATTTTTAGAAAACACCCAGGTAATTGTTATGTGCAGCTAGAGTTGAGAACCACTAACTACTTAACATGCTTTCAATATGAACATTTCTCAAAGCTGCTTAAACATAAGAATGTTCAAACAAGTTACCTCAAAACACACACACATACACACACACACTGAAATCCCAACTTCCAGAGCTTTGATCAAAACTCTTGAATTGTGAGCCCATAGAAATAAATAGAATCAAGATTGGATTAAAGATGGCGGCCGAGTAACAGCTTCCCTGCAACTGGGCACAGTGAGTCTGGGGAGACAAGACTCCAGGCATTTCTGGCCAGTGGGATCTGCCTATAATCATCCCTTTGAGGATACAGGGAGCCAGCAAGGGACTTCTGGACCCTAAGAGGATGACAAAAACAGTGGAAAACAGGCAAGTGGTTGCGTGTGTTCGATCAACCTAATCACGCCAGCAACCGTAAATACAAGCAGCAGTGAGACTGCAAACCGGAAAGGCCTTACCTGTGAACTATTCTGGTGTTCTTGGACTTGGCACTCAGTTGAACTGCCTTGGGGAGAGCTTGAGCAGGAGTGTGGAGAACTTTGGGCATTTTCTGGGGCCCCAGACTGAGCCACTGAGCTGGGCTCTGGAAGTCATTGTGAAAGAACTGCCCCAGCAAGCTCCGCCTTCAGGGTCCCAGAGCAAGGAATGGGTGGGACAAAGTAACCTAGTGACTGAGCAGCCTAAAGGCAGGGGCTGAGCTGCCTTACAACGTTAATCGTTAGGGGCAGAGTGAGACGGTTTTCGCACACTGGAGCCTAGGGGTGTTGCCCTGGGTAGAATGCCGTGATGACATAGCTTATAGAAACCTCAAACTCCTGGGCTTGGCGCAGCCCAGACATCCATAAGAGCTGTGCAGCGACCCCTGACTGCTGACCCGCACCCACCGGGCCTCCACACTCCCTGACCAGGAACCGCGGAAGCCATGTAACCCTGCGTCCTCCCTCCTATGTCCTCCCAGCCTCCACACTAGCTCATTCATCTGGCAAGGGACCCTGGTAGCTGCGTGCCCTCTGGAGCCCTCCCTGACTCTGCACAGAGCCCTTTTCCTGGCAAGAGACTTCTGGAGCCTTGGGCTCTCTGTGCCAAAGTCACTAGGCACCAGACACTCCCAGAACCATGCGCACCACCCCCAGCCCTGTTGCTGGATCCAGGTGTGTCACACACTGGAGCTGCTTCCACAACCAGAACTCTTTAGCTGGAGCAGCCCCAGAGGAACTACACAGGGTCACTCCCTACAAAGATCCAGCAACAATAGAGTGATCCTGCTGGGGTCTAATCTTGGAGAGACACCTCCCCAACTCTGAGGATGGCCAGAGGCAACAATGAAAAACAATCATGAGGTGAAATCAACAGAAAAACTCTGGCAATATGAATAATCAGAGTAGATAAACTCCCCCAAGGATCAATGGGGCAGAAACAGCACAAGACCCCATGTACAAATAGCTGAGATGTCAGAAATTGAATTCAGGATCTAGATAGATCAAATTAGAATTCCAAAAGTTCTAAGATCAAATTAGAATTCCAAAAAGTCATCTAAAGAATTCAATGGATTCAAAGACCAAATGACCAAAGATATTGACACATTGAGACAAGAAGTTGCATCCCTCAAAGATCTGAGAAACACAGTAGAATCCCTCAGTAACAGAATGGAGCAAGCAGAAGAAAGGATTTCTGACATT
>CAUYPK010032108.1:0-20166 GCA_963574355.1 Loris lydekkerianus | reverse complement strand
GGCTGGTGTGATTCACTATAACTTTCTGCAACCAGGCCAAACCATCACAGCAGAGTCCTATTGTGAGGAAATCGATGAAATGTACCGAAAATTGCGTCAGCAGCAGCCAGCACTGGTCAACAGAAGAGGTCCGATCCTGCTGCACAACAACGCCCGGCCGCACGTCTCACAAATCACCGTCCGAAAATTAAAGGAATTGAGCATCGAAGTTCTGCCCCACCCACCATACTCCCCAGACCTCTCGCCAACCAACTACCATCTTTTCAAGCACTTCGATAACTTTCTCACCAGTAGAACCTTTGCCAATCAGGACCTAGCAAAAACGGCCTTTGTTGACTTCATCGAATCCCTAGCACCCAATTTTTATGCTGACGGAATTAATCGACTTGTGTTATGTTGACAAAAGTGCACTGATCCAAATGGCGCTTATTTCGATTAAATCGAAAAAATATTCACTGAGATATTACAGTTTAAAGTAGACTCATAAAAACGGACAAAACTTTTAAAAGGCTATCAGCCTTACTAACTTTGAGGATGGGGCTACTATAGGAAGAGTTAGTGGGGTGAAGAAGAACAGATTAGAGAAATTTTGTAATAAGAAGCTTAAAACCTCTAAGGTCATCTAGCTTAAGAAGTATTAGTCTGCAATGGAGATGAGCAGTGTCTTTAAGTAAGATAGAAATGGGGTTTACATGTTAAGCTTTTCTGTGGTACTGGTATCTCACACCTCAGGTGGTACCTGCTGAAATAGCTCAATAGGAATAAAAATGGGGGTACTGGGGATGAAATAATAATGGCCTTTCCCAAAAATCCAAGGAAGGAATCTGAGAAGTTAGAAGAAATTAAGTGCCTAATCTGCACATGAGCTCTATTCCCAACAGTGAGAGCAACTGGGAAACGGTAAAAGGGAATGAGTGTATATCCAATCTCTCCGTGAACAGAGGAGCTGCAGAGGGAAATAATCCCTCTTTATTTTTTGTATTATTTAAATCTTCCTCTGGAATTTCACCCACATCCATAGATAGATAACTTAAATTTGTATTTCTAGTCCTAACATGTCTTTGTTTTCTATACCTGTGTATTACACTATCCATTCATGATCCACTTAGATAGTTCAGTGGCACTTCATATTTAGCTTTTCCAAAAGCAAACTCATAATTTTCTTGATGGGAACTTAGAATTTAAATTCAAAGAGTATGGTACTGCCATCTATCCATTTGTGCAAATCTAAGACTGGGGCACAAATAATTATTCCCCTTGGCCTCCTTTTGTATGGGATCCATCAGCAAATCTCGCTGGTTTAATTTACCAATTATCCCTATTATGTCCATATTTTTTCCAATTCTTTCCATCACGGCTGTACACTCATATCAACACTCTTGATTAAAACCAGTCTATTTCTTCTATTTCTTAAAATGAAAATAAGTCACATTATCAGTTTTTAAGACTGTGCTTTGTTTACCCCCTTTATCATTTCTAAACTATATTTTCAATTTTTTTAAATAAGCATTTAATTGAAGTATAACATGTTATAGACAAATGCACAAATCATAGGTGTAAAGCTTGATGAATTTTTACAGTTAATATACCTATAGTACATGCTTCCAAAATCAAGAGAAAAGGCATTCTTTGTACCCAAAAGTTTCCAGTCTCTCATTTTTGATCATTGCCACCCCCACTCCAGCAATGTGGCTACTATATTGATTTCCACTACCACAAACTAGTTTTTCCTACTTTCAACTTTGTATAAGAGGAAACATACAGTACATAATTTTATACATCAAGCTTCTTTTGCTAAAAATTAAGTTGTCCCACCTCATTGAAATATTTCTTTGTTATACATTAGTGACTATGTATGTGTGGCTTATTTATATATTAACTTTTCTGTTCCATTTATCTACTTATTCATTCATGTGACAACAACATACATTGTATACGTGGTCTGACAATTGAGATTGCACGCTCATCCTAGAAAAGGTGTTACATACTTCATTGCTGAATATCACTATGGTCACCTTCAAAGTACTTACCTTGGGAAGATATGCACTGATACCAGCACCTGGAAAACCCTTCAAAGCAATTTTGAACTTTTTCTCTTGAAGGACCAACAGCTGTGTGATAGTGATATACCCAGGTTATGAAACCTTACTGAGTTGTTTGTACAGTGCTGCCAACATTAGTGAACAGTGACAAGTTCACAAACTTAATTGTCAGACCTCATATAGCAACCAAAACTTATTCACTGTATTAATATACCGCACTTTTAAATCTTGTTTACTATTTGGTGGAAATTTGGATTGTTTGCTGTTTTTAGCTATTGCAAATATCGTGTGATGAGCATTGCTATGAGCATGATTGTATGTAATTTTTGGTGACCATATCTATGCTATTCCATAGGGTTTATAGTTAATTATTGTGTATGCATATTTTTTACCTTAGTAGATATTTGTGATATTTTTCCAAATTGCTTATACCAGTTTATGCACTCACAGCATTGTTTCAGAATTTCAGTAACCCAACACATGGTATTTTCTTTTCTTTTCATTTCTGACTATGCAGTCATATCACATTGGACTTTAATTTGTATTTTCCTGATTACTAAGGGAGCTGAGTGCCTTTCATTTATTTATCAGCCATTTGGATATCCTCTTTTATGTAATGCCTATATAAGTATTTTGCTTATTTTTTTCTATCGTTGCTAATTTCAGATGAATTTGAGAGTATGTGTGTTTGCATTTTTAAATGTATTCTGGCCATGAGTCTTTTGTTGAAATGAACTATTGAACATACTCACTAAGTAAATCTTTATTTGGAATCTACTATGAGCTGGATTTATTGCTAGGTCCTTAAAATGGTAGAATGAAAATATTCTTTCCTAATCCTTGGTTTTCCTCTTTTCTCTCTTAATGATTTATTTTAATGGACAAAGTTACATTTTAAAATATTTAGATTTATTGCATTCTTATGGTTTGTATTTTCTGTGTCCTATTTACGAAATCTTTGTCTAATCAAAGAAGATAATCTGTTTTCTTCTAAAATCATTATTGCTTCATCTTTTACAATTAGGTCAAAACTATATGTAGAATTTCTTTTTTTAATGTTAAGGCATATGTTAAAATTCAAGAAATGTGTTCTTACATATGAGTGTTCTATTGACTTACTACTATTAAAATATGATGCCTTTCCCTACATACCGAAATATTGTTTTTTAATGAATCAAGTCATTATAGTATATGAGAGTCTCTTTTAGATTTATTATCTGTTCCAATGATCTATTGGTCTGTGCTATCACCAATATATAGCTTTGCAATCAATATTGATATCTGGAAGTCTAGTACCTGTGGCTTAGTCTTCTGTTCAATCTCCTTATTTGGTCTACCATAGCAATAACTAACCATTTCTTGTATTACTGACTAAAGGGAAAGTTTATGTTGGTCTTTGTAATTTTCTGATTTATGCCTATGTAAGTTCTCAAAGGACAGGACCACATTTATTTTCACTCTATTATTTTAAAGGCCTAGCAATAAATTTGGCTCATAATAGAATCCAAATAAAGATTTATTTAATAAACGAATTACTATATGAATGAGATTCAATTTCAATTCAGGCACTGTGTGAGGATATCAAAGTGAGTCGAACAAAATACAATCTTCATCATCTTTCTATTTCAAAAAATGTTTGTATAATTTCTTTTTAAAAAATATAAAATATTCCAGTCTATACTAATAATACCCAACTTCTTCTCTGAATTTATAATTTATTCTCTAATCACTCAAACTTTTAAAATTATGTACTAAAGCATAATGATTTTTAACAGTTACTTATAGTAGAAATTTGATACCAAGGCTTTAAATAAATAAAGAGAAATATATGTGTTTGATAAGAAAATCATGGAATCTCTAGCTCTTGGATAATCATTATAGTTTTAATTATAATTTAATAGAATTAAATCAATTAGGTAGAAAAAGTAACTCTGTCATCCTGTCTTCTTGCTTTCCATAAATTATAGGAATCTTTTCAATGGAGTACCTGAAAGAAAATTATCAGGACTTTACTTGAATTTTTGAAATGACAGAAATTGTTTGCTGACTCAGTGCCTGTGGCTCAAGTGGCTAAGGAACCAGCCACATACACCTGAGCTGGTGGGTTCGAATTCAGCTCAGACCCGCCAAACAACAGTGATGGCTGTACCCAAAAAAAATAGCCAGACATTGTGGCGGGCACCTGCAGTCCCAGCTACTTGGGAGGCAGAGGCAGGAGAATCACTTGAGCCCAGGAGTTGGAGGTTGCTGTGAGCTGTGATGTCATAGCACTCTATCCAGAGCCACAGCTAGAGGCTCTGTCTCAAAAAAAAAAAAAGTTAGAAAAAGAAAAAGAAAGAAAAGAAAAGAAATTGCTTAGTCCCGTCCAAAGCATATGACATTGAATTAAATTGATAAAAGTTTACAGAAAATAGTAGCAGCAATAGTGAGACAAATAATGAGGCAAGTATAGGAAAAACCCTTGCATCAGTGTCACTTGTTAGGGCTTCCAACAGTGATAATTAATCACATCCTTTTCCCATCTGGATTCTGAATCAAGCAAGAAACTGAAACAGTCATCAGACAGAGATCTAAATATCAACTTCATTGCTATTAAAGTAGATTGGAGACTATTGTGTATGAAATGAAATTTTAAAATGAGGCTTATTGCTACTTCTTTCCAAATCTAACCCCATTTGAAAAGAAAGCATGATTATTAGAAACTTTGATTCCCCCTGTTTGAGAGACATTGAATGTAGAAACAGAAGACAAATTTATATGGTTTTTAAATCATTGAATTAAAACTAAACAATAATGGATGTTAGCGCCTCACTGTTTAATTAATCACATAAATTAGTTCTATTTTCAAAGGGAAAAGTGAATGGCAAGAAAAGAAGAGGCCCTGATGTGATATTAACACTCTTCTTATCGGGGAGTGAAGTATATGTCACCTTATGGAAACCCAAGGACAGGTGAATGGTAGTCCATGTATTTTTTGACCTATGTCATAATTATTAACAAACATTAAGAATTATAAAAACCAGCAAGACCACAGAACAAATAAAATATTAACAAATCATATATCTTACGTGAGATTGACATTCAGAACATAAGAAATCCTACAACTCAGCAGTAACAACAACAAAAAAAACACAACCACTTGATTTAAATATAGACAAAGGGCTAGAGGAGACATTTCTCTAAAGAGGATATACACATTACAAATAAGTTCACAAAACATTGCTTACCACTGCTCGTTATTAGGGAAATGTAAATCAAAACCACATAAGGTATTGTGTATTAAAATGATTTCCAAAAAAAGAAGAAATAACAAATGGTGAAGATGCAGAGAAATGTGAACCCTCCTACATTGGTAGGAAGAATGTAAAATTTTTTAGCCAGTGTGGAAAACGGTACAAAAATTCCTCAAAGAATTAAATGTAGCCTTATTACACAATGCAGCAGTTCTACTTTTGAACATACACCCAAAATAATTGGAAATAGGCTTTTGAAGACATGTTTGTACACCCATGTTTATAACATTTACTATAGCCAAGGATAGAACATGTTTCATTAACAGATGAATACATAACCAAATGTGGTACATACATATAATAGAATGATATTTAACTGTTAAAAGAAATTTTGACACATGCTACAGCATGACAAAACTTGAGGACATGTCAAGTGAAATAAGATAGCTCCCACTAAAGGAGAATATTGGCTTATTCCTGTCATGTGAGAGTCCCAAATTAGTCATAGAAAATGGAATGATTGTCAGAGCCCCAGGACAGGGAGATTAAGGGGTTAATGTTTTATGAGTACAGAGTTTAAGTTAGGAAAGATGAAAAAGTTCTAGAGATGGATAGGTGATGGTTGTGCAAGAATGTAAATATAATTAATGCTGAATAAGTGCGCACTTGTAAATGGGTAAATGGCAAATTTTATGTTATGTGTATTTTTCTGCAATAAAAAAGCAATGGGAGATACTGAGATTGTAGCATCATCTTCTTAATTTAAAAAACAGTTGCTCTCAAATGTTTATAGAGACACAATGCAAAATTCACAACCCAAGTACCCAACAATACATGAATGGATTAATAAATTGTGGTCTATATATATAATGGAATACTATTTAGCCATAAAAATGATAATGATCAAGTATTTTTATAACAATTTGGATAAAATTGGAGACCATTCATCTAACTGAAGTATTGCAAGAATGGAAAAACAAACACTAAATGTACTTAATACTAAATTGGAACTGGTCCAATGTACCAATTGGGTGATCAACACTATGTATTAATACATAAGAAGTCAGACAATCAAGTTTGCAAATTCATCCTAGAAAAAGTGCTGCATACCTCATTGCTAAATGCCATTGCAATCAACTTTGAAGTACTCCTCCTGGGAAGCTATGTACTGATGCTAGCACCTATTCCAGCCTTCAAAGCAGTTTTGGAACCGTTTTTTTCTGGAATGGCCAACAACTGTTGTTGTATGAGGTTCAACAGTTAAGTTCACTAACTCCTCATAGAAAACTTGCTTTGAAAGGTTGACTAGTCACTAGCATCAGTGCATAGCTTCCCAAGGAGAGCACTTTGAAGATGGTGGTAGTGATATTTAGCAATGAGTTATGTAGAATTTTTTCTAGGATAAGTTTGTGAACAGAATTGTCCAACTTCATATATGAAAGTAAAACTCAAAGGTAAATATAGATTGAGGGCAGAGGGACAGGGTAAATTCACATCTAACTGGTGTAATGCATTTATTCTGGGTGAAGGGTGCTTTGAATTAAAATGTACAAAAACAAAATACGTAACGAAAATGTATGTACCCTTGTAATATTCTAAATTTTTTTTTTTTTTTTTTTTTTGCAGTTTTTGGCTGGGGCTGGCCATTTTGGTTTGAACCCGCCACTTCTGGTATATGAGGCCGGCGCCCTATTTCTTGAGCCACAGGCGCCGCCTATATTCTGAATTTTTTTTAAAAAAGTTATTAGTGACAAAAAAGACAGTAAAAGGTAAAAAAAAATACAAAAAAATAATTACTGTAAAGCTATATTTATAGAGATTAAGTTAGAAAGTATTTGTTTATAAACATATATAAGAACATTCATGTGAATGGCAAGCACCCATGGGAACATAATATATGCAATTTAACTAAACAAAATCATGGACACTTATGAATGTTTATCAAACAAAGGACTATGTGAATCTACTATGATTGGCTGTAGGCTAGCCCTCCTCTCCTTTCTACCAACAGGTATTCTTTGAGCTTCTCCTATGTGTCAGGAATTGTGCTAAGCTGTGGATACACAGCAGTGAAAAAGATAAGCATAAGATTTGACTGTTGGGACCTTCTGTACTTGTAAGGAAGACATACAAGAATAAAGAACCCACAAGTATTATACATAAATTATTTTTCCAGTTGTACTGAGAGAAGTGTTGGTAGTAAATACAGAGCTAAGCTAGAGACCAAAAATAAAAAAAAAAAAAAAAATCTTTTTTTGGATGGAGTGGTCAAGGAAGGCCTCTCTGGGAAGAGAGAGATTTAGCTGAAAGATAAATAATGAACATTCAAAGCAAGAAATGCACAGGAAAACTTGCCTGTGCATAGCAGTACACCTCTATAAAGACTCTTGAATGAGAAGGAGGTTGGCCTGGACAGTAGTCCGAAAAGCAACATGACTAGAAAGAGAAAGGATGAGAATGGCATTGGATGAGTTTGAGAAGATTACACCCAATAGCGGGTAAAGTGAGCATTTTCCAAGAGAAGGAGCTCTCTGCATTGATGGTGAACACTAGCCACATGAGAATACTAAGCAATTGAAATGTACTGCATTGAGGAACTGAAATTTAAATTTTATTTCATTAGAATTGCATTTGAATTTACATAGTCTCATTTGCCTGTTCCTACTGTACTAAACAGTTTTAGGGACAGGTCTATGAGGCCTCTCACACTGCTATAAAAGCTTGGATGTTACTATGAGAGGAATAAAGACCTGTTGAGGCAAGGGAATGATGAGATGCTTTGTATGTTTTAAGAGAAGGTCTGCTGCTGCTTTCTGCGGCAAATACCCTGAAGGAATGGAAGAGTCCAGGGGAGAGGAAAAAGTTAAAAGTTAGTCATAGTATTCCATGGAAGAGGTTTTATAGCTCAGACCAGAGTGATATTGTTGGAGAGGTAAAGAAGAGGTAAAATTTGAGATATTGCTGGGGTTGGTGTGTGTGAGGAGGATATAATTAATAGGACTTGCTAGTGGATTAGGCAAAGGTGAGAGGGAAAACAAAATGAAAGAAAGATGGATTCTGTTTTGAGTAACTGGGTAAACAGTGATACAGTGTGTCGAGATAGAGTTCATTGGAGTGGGAAAGGCACAGGAACATGTTTTGGGGAAAACCCAAAAGATACATTTAACCTGGGTAAGTCTGAGACATCTGTGAAAAGATAATATTAAGCATTTGTGTGAAGATGATACTAGGCATTTGGACACAAAATGTAGCAGGCATCCCTGCAAGGTTGACATTAAGTTGATGACAACTGACAAGTGGACTTATGGAGAGAATGGAGAGCACCAGGAGAGTCCAGAAACCTGAGAGATCACACAGAGTCAGACTTAGTTTTAGGGGTTCAATTTCACCATTTCTCAAGAATTTGCACATAACTATAATGCATGTGATTAGTGTCCCATTTAAATGTTTGGTTTTTTTTTTCCCCTTCACTTGATATGGACTTTATATATTGATGCAGAATAGAATTCATTTATATTATTTTATCTAAAACAAAACATATTATTAAAGCATCACATCAGAAAGAGAATTCTATTAGTAATATAAACTATTGTGTTCCAGCTCTTATAAATCACTGTTAATAATTCTATTTAAGAGAAATGCCAATATTTAAATAAATTTGTACCCTATGCAATATGAACTACCTTAGGGCTTCAAGGATAATAATACTTGAGTCGAGAGAAGACTCTAGAGTGTACAACATGGTTTAAACTATGCTCAGCATATATAGCACATGAGAGAGACCCAGTTCTCTTTATCTCTTTGCATATCAAAGAGATGGAGTATTTCTCTGAAGAAGTGTTTCTTAGACCTTCCTTTCTTCCTTTCTTACTCCCTCTTCTTCTTTCCAATTCAATAGAATCAACAAAAAAAGATTTACTTTGAAGCATCATTCTCTATATCTCTCCAGGTCAAAGAACGTCATATAAGCCTTCCTGTGGATCACACTTACCTGTTTGCACCTGTTTCTATTTCTGGCAGCAGCCTGTTAGGACTCACATAGGCAAACTAGAAAGGAAGGCCACGGATAAGGGATACTGCCATGGAATTCATTGTTTCAAAATAAAATTCACACCCTCACCCCCCAAAAGAGAAGGAGATTATAACAGAAAAGATAATTACTAGATGAAATTCAAAATTTGGACCTAGAAAATAAGACAATATATGCAGTTTTGGAAGAACTCACTTAGTATTCCACTGTTCCAATATCTCACTCAAGCATACTAACTGGTTATCTCTCCAGGCTTAGCTTACTCAGAATGAAAATAATCTCAGCATTAGTTTTGAATAAAACAGTGGGCATTTTGTCTGCACCATGGTAACATCACACTATTTTCTTACTCTTGAATTTATATTTTCTGCATTGAAAAAACTAATCCATGCAAATGATGAGTATCTGGCTCATTAATAACATAGGTCATGTATGTAGACCAAAGACTCTTAGTATAAGCAGATATTGTTGGTTTTATTTTGTGTTTGATGATAATGTTTACCATCTGTCTGCCCTGCCATGATGATATCATAGTTCATACAAAAGTGCTGAAGGCATCCCCGGCAGAGATTGCTGTATGTAAACACTTTCAATCATTTTCACCTCTGGGCCCCAAAGTCGTTCCTAAGAATTCATTATTCTATGGAAATATATCAAATTAAATTATCTTCCCAATTCTACACATTTTAATAAATCACAAAGATAGGAAAGGTCTGGTAAAATGAAAAGTATCTGATAATGTGGGATAATTATCAATTTATCATAACATCAGAATAAAGTCAGTGAGGAATTAAAAAAAAAAAAAACAACTAATGGTCTACAAGAAGCCACTAATAAGTGAATTAAGATTACACTGGCAAAGTGAAGTAACAAGATAAAATATAGCAATAGGCTTTACCTTTATAAGGCCACAGATTTGATACAACACAAAGTATTGTATACAACATGATAAATTATCTTAGGAATGTCTACGGGTCCTCAAGATTTTTACATATTTGCAAATTACTATCTCATTTAATTCTTAAAGCAATCCAATGGTATAGGAATCTATGTCTGCTTTGTAAGTAAGCAAAGAATATAGGGTCTTATGGGTGAAAGAGTATGGATTCAATACCAGTTATTATCATTTGTCTAATAATTTTTCATCAACATTCTGCAGCCATTTCCAATGTTGTCCTATATTAATGGCAACTTTTGGCTTTATTATAAGATTACAATAAATTTTAGGAATATACATTTGTCTATATCTGGATAACTCTATTGATTAATATCTTCATAAACCAAATCAAGAGCTTCATTGACATTTTGGCAAATTCAATGGCCCAAGATTTCAGGCCAAATCTTTAATACAGGAAATTATGTTTCAAATATGCAGTATTTATCCAAACAACCATTGTAAAATAAGAGGGCTAATAAAATCTCCCATCACAACTAAAATAAGTAATGTATTGTTTGCAGAAGGAAGCCCATTTTGGTGGTATGATATGGCATGCCATCAAACCAATGTCCAAAACAACCATTTGAATCATTCCCACTATTCCAGTCTATTTCTGCTCTGGTCAATAACATTTAAACAAATGCAATCTCATCCTTCCAATTGTTGAATTTAAAAACAAAAACATAATCTCTCTGTTTCTCTTTTTGTGAATCACTAAATCCTCTTTGTTCTGCAAATAGAATTTTGTCTTGCGCTGAAAATCATTTCCACTCTCACTGCTCTAGTTCACATCACCACCATTTCTCACCTGGAAAACTAAGAACTTCATCTGACCTCCTTATTTCCTTGTATCCCCATCCCTTTCAATTTTTATAACATAGGCAAAAGTATGTGAAGACATTGCTCACCTCTCCAAATTGAGCTCACAGCTCTGCCACTATAATCACAAATCTATTCTGATCTCTGATAGTTTTTCAATTTGCCAAATTTGGCTCTTCATTTTCTATCTGATAGTAATTTTTATGTCTATAGCTTTGCATGACAGATTCTTTGGCCTTCCTTAGCAATCAGTACAAATACATCTTCTTAGAAGATACTTTTCTTGCCCACTCCAGGGTAAACTTCCCACAAATGTTTACCATATTGGAACACAGTGTCTCACTTAGGTATCTGTTTCCTTATTTATTTTGTCTTTCTTCTATTATAGTAGAAATTTCATGAAGTCAATGACCATAGATATCCTTTTATTGTCTGTGTTTCAAGCTTAGTGTCCATCATATAATATGTATAAACTCAATAAGTATTTGATGAGTGAATGGGCAAATGAATTAAATAAATATAATGAATAAATATAAATATCAACTATCTATAGCATTATAATATTTTTAAAACAACTGGTTCTATAAACCCAGGCTCCAAGCTGGCTCTCCCTTATGACTTGCAATTCATTAGGTATTATTAAATGACTTACCATCTTTACTATTACATACAATGCCTCATGTCTCATGGACCCTTTTTTTGAAATTTTTTTTTATTTTTTGAGTTAGCCCTTTTATTGAAATTAGTTTTATCTAAAGTGTAAGCTTTGCAAGTATTATGTCAATTTTTCCTTTTTGAGTTGCTTTTTATCAAAGCTACCATGATTAGTTTTGGATATTGATTTTCTCCACAGCTCCAAAGAGACAAAGTTTTATTAGTTCTCAAATTGGGAGTGGGGGGGAGTATTTCTTTGACACTCCACAAATTGTCACAGGTTTTGTTAATTTTTGTTGTGTCATTCCTGTCTCTCCTGCTTACACATTTGTGCTTTCATATAAGTAGTGAATTTGGCTTCAGTATTCTTATTTTTAAATAATAAGTTATATTGATACCATTGGATTTATAATAAGATTAAAAATTCATATGCCAGTGGCATAGTAGATACCATCAATATATACTAGATGTACAGGAAACTGGACAACAATAAAAGAAATCATCTAGTGCTGCTACAAAATATAAGCATGACTCATTTTATTGCATGCCCTTTTATTCTACTCTGCAGATACTGTATTTTTTAGAAGTTGAAAGTTTTTGGGAACCCGGTGTTGAGCAAATCTACTGGTGCCATTTTCTTCATTATTATTATTATTATTAAATAATATCTGTGTACATTAATGCAATCATGGGGCACCATGCACTGGTTTTATACACAGTTTGACACAATTTCATCACACTGGTTGACAAAGCCTTCCTGGCATTTTCTTAGTTATTGTATTAAGACAATTATATTCTACATTTACTAAGTTTCACATGTATCCTTGTAAGATGCGCTGCAGGTGTAATCTCACCAATCATCCTCCTTCCGCCCATCCTCCCCTCTCCCTCCCCTCCATCTCCCCCTTCCCCATATTCTTAAGTTATAACTGGGTTATAGCTTTCATACGAAAGCTGAGTACATTGGATACTTTTTCTTCCATTCTTGAGATACTTTACTAAGAAGAATATGTTCCAGCTCCATCCATGTAAACATGAAAGAGGTAAAGTCTCCATCTTTCTTTAAGGCTGCATACTATTCCATGGTGTACATATACCACAGTTTATTAATCCATTCGTGGATTGATGGGCACTTGGGCTTTTTCCATGACTTAGCAATTATGAATTGGGCTGCAATAAACATTCTGGTACAAATACCTTTGTTATAATGTGATTTTTTGGTCTTCTGGGCACATACCTAGTAGAGGAATTATAGGATTGAATGGCAGATCTATTTTTAGATCTCTAAGTGTTCTCCACACATCTTTCCAAAAGAAATGTATTAATTTGCATTCCCACCAGCAGTGTAGAAGTGTTCCCTTTTCTCCACATCCACGCCAACATCTCTGGTATTGGGATTTTGTGATATAGGCTAATCTTACTGGAGTTAGATGATATCTCAAGGTAGTTTTGATTTGCATTTCTCTGATGATTAAAGATGATGAGCATTTTTTCATGTGTTTGTAGATCGTGTGTCTGTCTTCTTTAGAGAAGGTTCTCTTCAAATCCCTTGCCCAGCCTGCAATGGGATCACTTGTTCTTTTCTTGCTTATACGTTTGAGTTCTCTGTGGATTCTGGTTATTAAACCTTTGTCAGAGACATAACCTGCAAATATCTTCTCCTATTCTGAGGGCTGTTTGCTTGCTTTAGTTACTGTGTTCTTGGCTGTGCAGAAGCTTTTTAGTTTGATCAAGTCCCAGTAGTGTATTTTCGATGCTGCTTCAATTGCCCGGGGGGTCCTCCTCATAAAATGCTCGCCCAGACCTGTTTCTTCAAGGGTTTTCCCTGCACTCTCTTCTAGCATTTTTATAGTTTCATGTCTTAAATTTAAATATTTTATCCTGTGAGAGTCTATCTTAGTTAATGATGAAAGGTGTGGGTCCAGTTTCAATCTTCTACAGGTTGCCAGCCAGTTCACCCAGCACCATTTGTTAAATAGGGAATCTTTTCCCCACTGAACGTTTTTAATTGGCTTGTCAAAGATCAGATAACGGTAAGTAGCTGGATTCATCTCTTGGTTCTCTATTCTGTTCCAGACATCTACTTCTCTGTTTTGATCACTATCAATTTCTAGTATAGTCTGAGGTCTGGTAGCATGATTCCTCCTGCTTTGTTTTCTTTTCTGAGTAATGTCTTGGCTATTGGAGGTTTTTTCTGATTCTATATAAAACAAAGTATTATTTTTTCAAGATCTTTAAAGTATGACAGTGGAGCTTTAATAGGGATTGCATTAAAATTGTATATTGCTTTGGGTAGTAATGACATTTTAACAATGTTGATTCTTCCCAGCCATGAGCATGGTATGTTTTTCCGTTTGTTAATGTTTTCAGCTATTTCTTTTCTTAGAGTTTCATAATTCTCTTTATAGAGATCTTTCACTCTATTGTTAGATAAACTTCCAAATATTTCATCTTCTTTGGCACTACTATGAATGGAATAGAGTCCTTAACTGTTTTTTCAGCTTGACTATTGTTGGTATATTTAAAGGCTGCCGATTTATGAATGTTGATTTTGTAACCTGAGATGCTGCTGTATTCCTTGATCACTTCTAAGAGTTTTGTAGTAGAATCCCTGGAGTTTTCTAGATATACAATCATATCATCTGTGAAGTGTGAAAGTTTGATCTCTTCTGACCCTATATGGATACCCTGGTGCCATTTTCAACAGCATTTGGCTGTTACATGTCTCTGTGTTACATTGTGGTATTTCTCACAATATTTCTAACTTTTTCATTATTATTATATCTGTTATGATCATCACTGATCAGTGATCTATGATGTTGTAATATGTTTTGAGTACCACAAACCATATCCAGGTGAGATAGGGAACTTAATTGAAGTGTTGCATATGTTCTGATGACTCCACTGACTGGTGGTTCCCTCTGCTATCTCTGTCATACCAGGCCTCCCTATTCCCTGAGATACAATAATACTGAAATTAGTCCACTGAATAAACCCTCAGTGGCCTCTAAGTGTTCAAGTGAAATAATTGCACATATCTCACTTTAAGTCAAGAGCTGGAGATGATCAAGCTTACTCGGGAAGGCACTTCAAAAGCCAAGTTAGGCCCAAAGTTAGGTTTCTTATACCAAACAGAGAACTAAGTTGAGAGTGCAAAGGAGAGGTTATTGAAGGGAATTAAAAGTACTACTCCAGTGAACACAACATGATAAGAAAATTAAACAGACTTATTGCTGATACTGAGAAAGTTTTAGTGGTATAGATAGAAGATCAAACTAGCCAAAACATTCTCTTAAATCAAGACCTTAACTCTTTTCTATGAAGGTTTAGAGATGTAAGAAAGCTGCAGAAAAATGTTTGAAGCTAGCAGAGGTTAGTCCATGAAGTTGGAAGAACAACCTAAAGGACCACCCATCCAGGAATGGATTAACAAGCTGTAGTATATGTATACTATGGAATACTATTCAGCCATTAAAAATGATGGAGACTTTACATCTTTTGTATTAACATGGATAGAGTTGGAACACATTCTTCCCAGTAAAGTATCACAAGAATGGAGAAGCCAGAATCCAATGTACTCAATTCTAATACGAAGCTAGTAGACCATCTAATATATACCCACGTAAGAGAAAAACTCAATTCGATTCCAGGTGGGTAGTGGGTGAACAAGGGAGCAGAGACAGGGAAGGAGGGAGGGCGATGGGAGGTTCATAGTATGTGGCACACCTCTTGGGGGTGGGACACAATTATAAGAGGAACTTTACCTAATAAGTGCAAACAGTGTTACCTAATTCTTTGTACCCTCAATGAACCTGAAATAATAAATAAAAGAAATTGTTTCCATAACATGAACATACAAGGTGAAGCAGTAAATACTATGAGATAAGTTGTAGCAAGTTATCCAGAAGATCTAGCTAAATCATAGATGCAGATGGCTACACTAAGTAATTAATTAGCCATATACACCAAGCAGCCATCTATCAGAAAAGGATGCCATCTAGGACTTTCATAGCTAAAGAAGAGAAATTAACCCCTGATGTCAAAGCATCAAAGGACAAACTGAGTCTCTTGTTGTGGCTAATGTAGCTGGAGACTTTAAGCTGAAGCCAATGCTAATTCCCCATTCCGAAAACCTGAGAGCTCTTAAGAATTCTGCTAACTGTACTCAGCCCGTGCTCTAAAAATGTAATAGCAAAGCTTGGTTGGCAACACTTTTATTTCCAGCCTGGTTTACTGAATATGGCAAGCCCATTGTTGAGACCTACTGCTCAGGGAAAAAACAAAAAGATTCCTTTCAAAATATCATTACTCATTGACAATGCACCATTTACCCAAGAGCACAGATACAGATGTCCAAGAAAGTAATGTTTTCCTGCTTGCTAACACAACATCCATTCTGCAACCAATGAATCAAGGAGTAATTTTAAGAAACTGTGTACATTTTGCAAGGATATAGCTGCCCTAGATAGTGATTCCCTTGATGGGTCTGAGACAAGTAAATCGAAAACCTTCTGGAAAGGATTCTCTATTCGAGATGTCATTAGAATCATTCGTGGGAGAAGGTCAAAATATCAGCATTAATAGAGGTTTAGAAGAAGCTGGTTCCAAACTCTCAAAGGTGACTTTGAGGGGTTTAAAACTTCGGTGAAAGAAACAGACATAGTGGAAACAGCAAGAAAACTAGAATTAGAACTAGAGATTTACCAATGTGACTGAATTGCTATAACCTCATGACAAAAACTTGAATGGATGTGGGTTTGTTTCTTATGAATGAACCAAGGAAATGGTTTCTTGAGATAAAATCTATTCCTGATTAAGATGATGTGAATATTGTTGGAATAACAAAGGATTTTAAATATTATATAAACTTAGCTTATGAAGGCCAGCAGCAGGGTTTAAGATGATGGACACTAATTTTAAAAGGCATTCTACTGTGTGTAAAATGCTACCACACAGCATTGCATACTACAAAGAAATCTTTTGTGAAAGGAAGAGTAAACTGACACAGTAAAATTCCCTGGCAATTTAAAAAATTGCTCCACCACTCCAACACTCCAGTCTTCAGCAACCACCACCCTGATCAATCAGCGGCCATTGACATTGAGACAAGACCCTCCTCCAGCAAAAAGATTGAGTCACTGAAGTCCTAGCAGATAGCATTTCTTAATGATAAAGTATTTTTTAGTTAAGAAATTTATATTTTAGACATAATACTATTGCACACTTAATACACTATAATGTAATGTAAATATAGTTTTTATATGCATGGAGAAACCAAAAAAATTGTGTGACTCACAATTCACCATATTGTGGTGGTCTAAAACTGAGTCACACTATCTCTAAGGTATGCCTGCAAATATAAAATTACTAGTAATAATTAGAAGATGGGGACACAGTATGATGAGGAAGACAACCAACGATTTCTTAACACTTCGTCTTAGGTGCACTGCACACATCATACTTCATCCTAGCAATCACCCCTCTAAGAAGAAATGATTATACCCTCAGTAAAGGTAAAGTGTAATGAAACTTAAACTACTATTGCAGCAAAACGTTACATTTCAGCAATATACATGACTAGAGGTCATGTGTTAATATAAACCTTATTCAAGATTTAATCTCAAATCAGTCTGATCTCAGAGTCATTTCTACTTTATTGTCTTCTCTTGTATCTCGAATCCATGTATAAAGATGCTAGACTCTCATAGTCCTCTGTCAGTGTGGTCTAATTGGGTCTCTTAGAAAGGGAGAGTTTTCTTTGAATAACTCAAGCTTCCTGTTTCAGACAAGATTGGAGAGGCCCAACTCTGCCTTTCCAGGTGTGTAATTAACCTTATTGGATTTTCATTGTCCCCTTATTTTAGTCTTTGTTTCTTCAAACATTACTAATTTGACATCATCTCCCTTTCCTAATTGACAATCTGTTTTCCCAAATTAATACCTTGCAGAATAAATATTGTCAAATGGGACAGTAAAAAGTCATCTATTTGACTTCCCTTGTTGTCCCACTCTCTTTGACATTAACATGTATCTAAGTAAAATAGAGATTGTGGTAGGATGCTGTCCCTCTGTATTTCATATATGCCTTTCATTTCATATTACAGTATCATATTGTATTTTGTGCTGGTAAATTATGTTTGTCCATGACTCTCAAGATTGTGTTTCTGAGAGAAACATTCCAGAATGTCCAGAGATAATACATTATTTAATGAAATTTGAGACTTTAATCTTGCTTATCACAGAAAACTGAGCTGGAGTCAGCGTGAATAGGAACTGACTCTTGTACAGCCATGCTCCATACTGCTCAGTGATATACAGCAATTAACCAGATTGTCATTCTGGAATATTTCAGGAGCAAAGCCCTGTGCTAGGCAAGATTCTGTGCAGTATACATTTCTAATAAGTGGACAAAGTATCTATTTGACACCTTTTAACAAATCCTCATGTGAATTAGATTTCATATAGAATATGAATATATAACATATCATATATATAATATAATATTTATTTGATACCTTTTGACAAATCCTCATGTGAATTAGATTTCATATAGAATATATAGAATATGAACTGAGGGATAATGAAAATGTGGCTAAAGGGTCCTATGCTGACTCCAACCATTTTTTTTTTTTTACATTGGTAATTTATTTTTAGCTTCATTTTAGAGGTAATTTTATGCAGAAAGAAAATTGGGTTGGATTCTCAGAGATGCTTGTGTCCTTAACCTGAATGCCTGTTTCACTTCCTATGTGGTGCCCTGTAGATGTCATGAAAAATTATGCAGAAAGAAGTTAAAAGGGAATATTCCTTAGCCTTGTGACTTGTATGCTTTACACTTTTCTATGCTACCATCTCCTTTAAATTTATTAAGAGAAACAGAAGTGGGCATAAACCAATCAAATGTATAGACTGTCTAAAAATACCAAGCAGAGGAATTCATCATCCTGCTTAAAATTGTGTATTAAATTAGTTTAAAAATTATGTTCTTAAATGGAAAACCAGGTAATGTACTTAGAAAATAATGCACTTGGAAGCTAGCTAGAATGAGGCACCTTTCTTAACTAAGGAGAACAAACTTGGATAAGCTTTTATCCTTTGGTGAAAGGATTGGTGAAATTACAAGAATTTTTTAATTTGTAGACTGAAATTAATTATTCTTTCTTTATAAAGATTAAATATGATTATATAAATAAAACGCATGGAACACTTCCATCACAATGATAATAGTTGATATTATTAAATAACATCAGAATGCAAGTAAATGCCATTATAGTTCTAAGAATATTTTGGTTTCTTAAATATTTTTTACTAACAAAAGAAAAGACTACTTTCCCCTTTTTTTGCTTGGCAAAAGGCTTCACTTCTGTGAGTAAAATTTCACATCTCTTTTCCCTTTAGTTATCATACATTCTGAATGGAGAGAATCTAAGCTAATGAGATTTTGTTTTATGTGCACTATCATAAGTAGAAGGAATTTTAATCACATGAGCAGAGCTACATACAGTTAACATTATACTTACTCATGAAATTATATCATTTAAATATCATACATGTTAAAGGCTTCTTTTTGGCTGTGGCACTTCATAAGACCTAATTGGTTCAGTCTAAACATGGCTAAAATAGTTAAGAGGGACAAAAGAACAGCTTCTTTTTTTTTTTTTTTTTTAAACAATAATTATTAGAAACTCTACAGTATTTGAAAATATTGTTATTGTATTCCTAAAAAACTCCATAGGTAAATTACTTTGAGTTGTAGCCTAATAAGCTTTGGCATCTTATATGAGTATAAACCGAACTGAACAAAGTTAGAACTCCATTCTTAAACATGGAAAGAGCAAGCCTACTTTATGAAGTCAAATCCTATCAGGTTATTCTATGGTATAGAAACAAGTAACATGAGCATAGGAAGGTTATATCATTTCAAAAGATGAGCTAATAAGTTTTCATAGTAAGCTTTGACTATGTTATTACTGTTCATATGTAGCAAAAAGTCATTATTTCCTAACTACAGATTTAAAATATTTTGATCATTTTCTCACAGTTATCGCCAATTCTAACGGTAACCCAAAATTCTTTGAGCGATTCCTTCTAGCAGCTGTATGTCAGAACTGTTATTTCACAGCTAGGAACAATATGACTAGTATTGCAAAATGACATTTCTATTTCTAATGTAGAGGACAAGGTGAAGGAAGTCATGGTTTAGCCTTACGTGTTATTTGAATTTTACAAGGCATCTTTTTTCTTTTTTTTTTTTTTTTTTAATTTTGTATTTTTTATTATTAAATCATAGCTGTGTACATTAATGCGATCATGGGGCACCATACACTGGTTTTATAGACCGTTTGACACATTTTCATCACACTGGTTAACATAGCCTTCCTGGCATTTTCTTAGTTATTGTGATAAGACATTTATATTCTACATTTACTAAGTTTCACATGTACCCTTGTA